>WSFP011501233.1:0-13847 GCA_009831015.1 Picea engelmannii | reverse complement strand
AACAATGTTCAATGCTCGGAAAAATTAAAAACCTTTTGAATTGAGATCACATTGCAAGTACATATGGACAAACTATTATATTTTAAAAGAATAAATATTTAAGAGATTAACCTTTTTAAATATCCCTAATCATATACTTTCAACATAATTATTAAATATGTAATTAAAATACATAATACACACCGCTCAAGTCAAATTGTCCTTATTAAATTATATTATTAGTATCATATTTCATCAAACCGTGCACTAGCATGCTTGTATACAAATCAAACTTAACGATTATGAAATATGTGATTGCACATCTAACCCCAAGACCACAACAAACCACCTAACTTTCATAGGGGCCTACCCCTCCTTGACTTGTGAAACTCGATTATGATTACTTAGCTAATTATCTTATCAAGTCCAACCAACCAAATGAAACCAAAGTTTTCTACCTTTTTAGTGCATTGCCTTTTTGGGCATGCAAACATGGCAATGATGAAGAACCCAATGGATAGGAAACACACAAAAAGAGAACAACAACAAAGGCAAAGCCATCATGAAATTGCACTGGAACCTAAAAAAGTAAGAATTTGAAACCAAAAAAGTAAGGAATTTGAACCTCTGGACCTTGAGAGTAGCATGGGCTCAGAAAAAGTACTAATGATGTTTGGTCTCTCTTAACAAATGTGTAAAACTGATTCATTACAAAGGATTCTTAAGAGTGGCTCCCATCGTTAGAGGGTAAGAAACCTTTAGATGATCTCCCTCCTTGTTATTTATTTATTTATTTTATTTTTTTCCTTCACTTTTATGATCAGATTTTTTTTCCTAATTAGAAAACTTGTAATTTGAAAACTTGTAATTTGATTGGTAGATATAATTAAAACAAAATTTAAATAAATTCAATTTATTGAATTATAAATATAAAAAAATGATATTTAATATAAAAAAAATTACATTAATTTTATATAAAAAATATATGAATGAAGATGAAAATATGTACATTGATAAAATTTTGATAGTGATGTGGAACATTGAATATATAGATGGGTCACTCTTCAATTGTACAATGTTGACCACATTTACTTGTAAGGAGACTACTATGGTAATGGTAAGTTAATCATACAATAAAAGTGGTAGCAATTGTGCAATTTGGTAGCACTTTGACCCCTATTCGACACTCACTATCCTCACCAATAAAAATGACTAGCAATATGATTTGTGCTCTATGTTATGCTTCATATCATACATAGTATATGAATAAAATTACATTTTAGTTACAAGAATGTTTGTTCAGTGGTTTAAGGCAATGTGATTCTATCACTGATAATGGGGTGACAATTCATCTTCTTTGTTGTAGGCATACTAGTTGAACTTCCATAATAATCTTAGTTGTAGACGAACCAATTGGACTTCCATAATGATCTTGCCTATAAGTGCTTCATTTAACATACTTAGTATACATGCATGTGTAGGCTCTAGAATTTTACTTACATAATGTTATTTGTACCTAATGTTATTGAGGTTTTGAAGCACTACCCTCAAACCCACATATCAATATTGAAAAGATGTCGTTAGGGGCACTGCCCCTTGAACCTATAAGAGAAATTGAAAATAAAAAGTGCCATGATTAATGGAAATTGATGCAAAAGATGAATGTTTTATAACACAAATGAAACTAAATACCAAATATTCATAACAATACTCAAATTAAACATATCCCTATAATGAGATTTTGTTCCACAATAATCCACTTAATATTATTCTTCCTTTACCCTTTCCCTCCATTTCTTCACTCCCCACTATCATTTTCTAATGTTTCCCATCTCATTCATTGTATTATATGTTATATTTTATTCATCTCCCATCCTCATCACACCCCTCAAAATCTATTGTCTACTTACAATATCAAAAAGGTCGATCTCCACACTAACCAATCATACATCCCTCTCCTTTTTTTGAAATAGAACCTTTCCCTTTATTGTCTTTCTCCCCTTTGCCTCAGTAATTTATGCTTATGTTAAATCTAATGAATTCTCCCTTTGCCTTAGTAATTTATGCTTATATTAAATCTAATAAATTCTTGTTTTATTTAATAATAAAAAAAAAATCTTTAAAAATAATTTATAATATCAAAAAAAAATTCTTTAAAAATAATTTATAATATCAAAAAAAGAAAAATAATATTTTATTATTATTTCTTTAAAATGACTTATAAATTTAAATATTATATTTAAAATTATTTATAAACCTAAGTTTTGTATATAAAATGACTTATAAACCCTAATCCAAATATTGTATTTAAAATTATTTATAAACCCAAGTTTTGTATATAAAATGAGTTGTAAGCCCATTTTTGTATTACCTTGATACACATCCTACTTTAACATAATAATACACATCCTACTCATAAATATAGAAAATTTTATTACTTAAATATATTTTTTTCATTATTTAAGTTTTGTATTACCTTGATACACATCCTACTTTAACATAATAATACACATCCTACTCATAAATATAGAAAATTTTATTACTTAAATATATTTTTTTCATTATTTATATTTTTATTGTTTTATTTTATATTATAGTAAATTTTTATTGTTTTATTTTATATTATAGTAAATGGTAGTTTAAAGAGTAAACAATATGCACCTTGTAGTTCATATTTAATATTCAAATATTGTATTTAAAATTAGTTATAAACTCGACACACATCCACACTTTAACATAAAAAACATAGAAAGTTTTATTACTTAATGTATTTTTTTCATTATTTATATTTTTATTGTTTTATTTTATATTATAGTAAATAATATTTTAAAGAGTAAACAATATGCACTTTTATTATTTATATTTTTATTGTTTTATTTTATATTATAGTAAATGGTATTTTAAGAAGTAAACAATATGTACCTTGTAATTTATACTTAATATCTAGTTAATATTTAATATCTTTTAATATTTAGTTAATACTTAATATTTTGTAATATTTATCATTTATTGTAATATTTATTATTTAATTTAAAGCATTTTTAAATCTAAAAATATATATCCAAACATATACAATATTAAATACTCAATTACAAAATAGATATTTATTAAATATCTCAATTACAAAATAGATATTGATAATGTGTTATCAATATCTGAAATTAGTATTTGTTTTTGTTTTTCCAAATACTCAGTTGTTTTGAAAACATAAACTCAATGTGATCACTGTGTTGTTTCGAGAACATAAACTCAATGTGAGGAGCATTATCCTCAGCGCCTGCCTTTAAAGCTCTACAAGAATGTGTGCTTGCTTTGGTCCATCCAGTTTAAACGTTCGGCACATTGAAGTGGACCGCAATAATGTGAAGATGGGATTCATAGCAACCGACATTTATTTAATTTAAACACAAGGAAATATACCATTTAGGAAAAATATGTCTCATCATGACAAAGAGAGAGTTTTGTGTTTGAACAGACAGCTCTGAAACTGCCACGTGTACGATAAGGTACTTGTGCCGTTGTGTTTCCTGCCCCAAGCTGCTTTGTCAGTTAAAGTGGACGGAAAGGAAAAAAAAGAAGAAAAAGGCAATTATGACGACAATGATGATCGCGTCAATTGACAGACTCACGGAGCCTGACAGCAAGCGTTAAATACAAAAAGTTGTCGTCGATAAGATGGGCATAAAATCACACGGGTTACTCAGATAATGAAACTTTGATAACGATAATTGGAATCTGTAAAGTAACAAACCTTTGATCTCCTGTCAACTGACGGGAACGGAAAACTGAAATCTGTGGATTGAAATCGACTGCAACATTTTTATGTTTATATCAGTTATCAACCTCAAATTTTCTTCTACCTTCTTCTTTGTGACAATGTTCGGGATTTTACTTTTCGCAGCTGGACATATTGTCAGTGTTCGGTTGAAAATCTCTTACGCAGTTCCATCCAAATGAACAGATCCAATATTTGAGATTCTCATTTGTAAATTGCTGGAACTTGGAATTATGAGGAATTCTAATATATATGCAATGGTCAGTAGCTGCGGACTCCCCAAGAAATAAAAGCAATTTCACAACAGATTTGTGTCTACCTTGAGTAAAGGAACTCAAGGGATATAAACTACAGATGCGGTGCCAGGTTAAAAAATACAGTACTGATCTTCAATGTAGCCAAGTAGATGCCCTGCTCTGTTGTTAGGAAAATGGTAATACAAAAGGCAAAGATGTGCACTTCTCTGTAGTGCAAAAAATGGCAGTAGACACTATGTCAAATGTCCTTGAAGAGATAATTTTGACAAAGCTACTATCATTGGTCCACTGCATCACAGGAGACTGGAGCAAGACCGAGTTCCCTGTCGTGTTGACAAAAAAGAATGGAAGCCCGAGATGAGGAATGATGCTTGCACAGGGAAATGAAGCCAGAAACCTGCTACTCAAAAACAAAAATGAGAAGGAACACAGTACATATGAACGTGCTTTTCTCTTGTCTTGCTTCTCTTCAATGACAATTAAAAATAAGACCAGAGAGTCGCAGGAATCTCTTGCCATTATTATCTTGGATTTATCAGTTCAAGGACATAACGAATCTCTTCCGCACGTAAAAGATAAGAGCAACAATTTAACCCACAAAAGGGTCACAATTCATTATGGATAATATGAATGCAGGATTGAAACTATTATACACTCTACAGGAAGTTTTACAGTTTTATCTAGATATTACCCTCAATTAACTAGGAAGTACAAACGTAGTCTCCAGGCTTGCCTCGGTGTAAGCAGAAATTTAGTGCCGCTGTTTTATAAAAAAATTGAATAATTATGGACAACCCCCAATTTTAATGGGGTTTGCAAAGCAGTCTTGATATTAGACAAGTGTTTTCCATTGAGAAAAGCAGCAACATTTAGATAGCCCCTGCCTTTTGGCCGGTCTTAGTTCTTATGTTTACTGAAATATTGCTAGGAAGGAATGAAACTCCAGGTCGCCTTTCTCCAGCGAAACAATCCTTCTCAAGAACAAGTTTAACAACTGTGTCAACTGAAACAGCACATGATGTACTTATATCTGTCAAACAACGTACAAGCACCCGTTCAACCCAGCTCTCAAACATCTCCATTCCATCAGAGGAAAACCAAACGCAAGCAAGCATCTGCTCGAGGGCTTTTATGTCTATCTCCATGAGGCCCTCAGTTCCAATTATGTTGAAGAACTTTGCACTAATGGACTCAACGATTTTATCTGCAAGACTTTCAAAGTCAAACGGCTTGAATACAACTCTCTCATCTACTGAATCATAAAGATCCTTGAAAAGTTCACCGGTATATTTAAGACCTTGTTCAACTGTCAGATCACTTGAGTCACGGGATCCCTGGCATACCTCGGTGTGGCCTTGACTAGCAGTAGAGAAGTCAGCAACATCGTTCTCCTCCACAGACAGGTTCAAGTCCAGGGATACGAAGGGCTCTTTGCTTGTTTTCTTGACATTTTCTATGTCATTTTGAGCTTGTTCATTTTTTATCCAATCAGCTTTACGTTTGTTTCCAATTCCCAAGCCTAAGAACACATCTTCATCAACCTTGCTTTCTGACTCATGCATAGAATTAATGATAGACACTCTCTTCTTATGTTTGGCAATAAGCACTTCAAAACGGGCACTCTCGACTAAAAGTTGCATTGGCCAACCACGAGATGCTACTAGTCTTTCTTCAGAAAACCGAACTTCTTGCTTTGCAATCTCATGGTGATTCTCAAATCCTGCACTTCCCGTCATGACAAATATTATGTTACCCAGGCTATAATCTTTCCCATATGAATCAGACAACCTACCTTTCTCCATTGCCAGAATCAATTTGCTACGGATCAAAGAATCAGCTTGATCCACATCTTCCAACAGTATAACAGAGAAAGGATTCAGTCTCACTGCTTCAGCAATCTTATCCAAAGTAGTCTTACCTCTAAAGTTCATACCATATTCCTCATGCTCATGTTGGCCTAGGTTCCAGCTTGAAGATATCACACCATCTTGTGAACTTAACTTCATGGAAAAAAGGTTTTTCTCACTTCCAAATATAAGTTCGGAAAGAGCTGCAGCCATCTTTTGCTTCCCCGCTCGATCTGGACCCAAGAAAAGCAACCATATATCTCCTTTAACACCCACACCACGGTGCTTACCTTTTCCTGATCTACAATGCATGACTATATTTGTCACAGTAGAAACTGCTTCACGCTGCCACCCAACCTTCTCTACAAGGCCCTTGTAAACCCTCTTAAATTCATCTGAATCTATAGGATGATAAAAGCTAGAATCTTTCCTGTTCTGTGGATCAAGAAAAGGCTGTGTTGATCCAAGTGGATGTGCATCAGTAGATGGAGATGATACTTTGGGAGAAATATGCCAAGGTAAACTAGAGTTCGAAGAAACACAACTGGGCATGTCTTTCAGACGTTCTTTATGGGACTCCTCCAAAAGATTCTTTTCCTGTACACTGCTTAAGTTGCAAGATGGCATGAACACACTAGACCTCCCCAATGCCAGATCTGTCGCAACAGGACTAGGATTAGGAGAAGACATTAAACATGGCCCTGGCAAGCTGCTTGGGAGTTCACATGAACGACCTCCAAAACTAGACTGGAGAACTTGTGCACGACCATTTACTGCTGCAGTCTGGGTAACTGATGATCTAGTAATCCCCTCAACTACTGTACCATTACTTTGTGTCAAAATAGGCATCACACTCTTGGACTGAGAAGGTGACCGCCATAAGGAGTCAAGTCTGAATGTGAATGTGTCTCTACCTCTATGTGGATCTTGAATTCCTGATTTTTCCACAGTACATTCAGTTTGTCTTCTGCTATTTGCATCAATTGCTTGACCAGATACCCGCAGGGATTCCTGAGATTGGCCGACCGAAATAAGTGGCCGAAATGCATGAAAATGGGAATGCAATGAACGACATTTTTCATTCCATTTCTTTCGCAGTTCCTCTACTTTCTGATTCCACATAAGCTCCCGATCTTTTGACTGCATTGCAAAGATGGGAAAATAAATTCAACCATACATGCATATTCCACCAACTCATACTTACACTACTACAAAATGAACAAACTACCTTTCACTGTTCCTTTGAAGTTTAGTATGATTTCTTTTGGTATCTTCTTTTGATTGGCTGGCCAAAGCAGACCAGAAATAAAAAGGGAAAGAAGCAACAAGCATAAATAATTCTTCTTCTCAGAAGGTGAGAATATATGCATGCAACCTGGAAACTAACCTGAATTATTTTCTGCCACAAGATAGAATAACAATCTACATAATAGAACACTAGGAAGATAACTCACCTGCACCATATCTGGTCCTTTCGCACCATTAGCCGACTTTGCAATTTGAAGCCACTGAGGCAATGCTTGCTGCCCTTGATCAATTGATTTTGACTGTGGAGGGGTAGTAGACAGCATATGGGCCTTCTTCTCCTGCTCCATTAAGGCAAGTTCTTGCTCATAGCTTGACATACACTGGGAGCAACAATTCACTTTCTGAATTGAGTCATTGCTTTCTCTAGATTTATTTGGTGTGGGTGGAATTGAGGAAAACCCCTTAAGAGGAAAAAGTGACTCCATTGAGTTGCTCACAATTCCCGGGCTCATAAACCTATAAGAGACATGGATCATGAATTAATACTGACAGTAACCTATCCAGTTTTACCAACAATCTACATCTTTTCCAGAATTTAAAATTCAATTCATACAAGAAAATGAATGCAAACAGATGAATGATTTCTAATTTGTTTGTCCATTAAAATTGAAGATGTGTGCAAAGTTGAAAGTCCTGCAATAACCAGAAAGGCAATAAAGAGGTTTTTTCTCCCATTCAATTGTATTTGTCACAGAGAGGAAATATGTGCAAGTAACTACCACCCAAGCTAACCTTTTTTCCTGAAGTGAACTCGAATAAATAAAATTCAATTCTTAACCAATAAACCTTCTTTGGAGAAGTATTTTCCCAAGAACTCTCAATAATCTTCCGATAAATAATATAGTGTGGCATCATCGTATCTTGACACCTTTCTAGAGAAATTCACTAATGCAAAGATTACAAAGTCATCACCATCCAGCTATTCCACATGTCAAAAAGCCATGTGGTGAGTTAACAATCTGGTAAAGGAGGCTATCAAGTTCTTTAGAATTCTCTACACAATAATATGATCGAGTATTTTCCCAAGCACTCTCAATAATCTTCTGATAAATAATATAGTGCAGCATCGTATCTCGACACCTTTCTAGAGAAATTCACTAATGTGGAGATTACAAGGTCATCACCATCCAGCTCTTCCACATGTCAAAAAGTTATGTAGTGATTTAACAATCTGGAAAAGTTGACTATCAAGCTCTTTAGAATCCTCTAAGCAAAAATATGCTTAAGAGACCTACCACTGACATTTATGGCACATACAGGCAAGAGTTGTAATATAAGCTACTCTGTTAAGTGCACCACTACATATTATGATATTAAGACTTGTAATATGGATCAAGAAGTTTGTGCATCGTTCACTTGCAGTGAAAAGAACTACAGGTAAAAGAACACGGCAAAAATAATAGGGAATGGAAGGCCCAACATTTCTAGGAGACAAAAACTGCTGCGGCTAAAATTATGTGCCCAAGTCAGTAGGATACATATATTGGGAAACAAGGAAATGAATATCTACCAGTCAAGCACCTTTTGATCTGAAACTAGACAAATGGCATTCATGAAAAATTACTAGAACTTTAAAGATTGAACATACAAGTAGTACTGGATAACTACACATCAGGCTTTCACAATGTGCCCAGCATTATATTTTCAAGTTTACTTGATCGCATTTTACAATTAATTTTTGTGAAGGATTTTTTTATGGGAATCAATAAATTTCCTTCTTCGAATGGCCTTGAGCTGTCCCAGCTCTGGGTTCAGACAGCAATCAACTGGGAGCCATAACCCCAAATATATTTGTTCCTAAAATGGATCTGGGATGGGTATGTGAACTGAATACATTATTTGTGGACCTCATAATTTTGCGAAGAATGATGCCGTTCAGTATTATAAACCATCGTGCTAAAGTCTAATGCAAAAGCCAGAAAATGAAGGTCACTAAACCGTAAACAAGAAGACAAATCCAATTTCAAAAAGAGCAATCAGTTGACTGTGCATTAAATCCTACGACAGGCATAACAAACTACAGCTATAGGCATAGATAGAAGCCTATATGCAAAGCAGAAGGGTGACCAAGGTATTATATCAGAATACACTTATTATAACCGTTCAGACTAAAGATTTGTTTTGAAAGGAAACATCAATATTCCTTAATGACAAGAAAACACTCACAAACATGCAACTAGCGTAAATGCCAGACAAAAACCATTCGTAAGTTGGACATCGACTACCATACAATATATTTTTATACAAAACCCGAAACAAAACTCAGCCCTCCGCTCAAGTTCATCAAGAGATGGATGGGCAATGTTCAGGTCATTATAGTTCTCCAGAAATATGCAGATCAATCAAAAAACAGAAAACAAAATTTACGATGCTGATTATGATCCCCCAAACCTAACATAATGGCACATTTGATACATTTCAAGACAGATTTTCCAAATACTCCTGGTTAGTCTATTATTATTTCATAACAAAATAACAGCAGAGCTTGGAAAGCAGAAGGAAGAAACAAGGGAGAACCTAGGAAATAATCCTGGAGATGGTTTGGCAACAATAGGAAGAGGCTGCAGGTCCCAATCATTTTCCATAGAAGGATGATATACTTGACAACGGAGGTATGTTTCACACGTCGCAATCCCAATCAGCCATAGTCGACCAGTTGCTCCATATCGAGCTAACAATTGGCTCAATTTCATAACAACTTGCTGCATAGAAGATGAGACTGACAATCCTATCGGTGCTCCTCCTGCCTTGGGCTGTTCTACAAGCCACCTTAAATCACCCACGTTAAGAATTATACCCTTATTCAAACGCCCTTCCACCATTTGGTCCAATTCCCTGAACTTCGTAGTAATGTGGTCTTTATCTTTGTTTCCGGAACAGAAATCAGATATCTCTGTTTCAATAGGAAGGATCTGCACACCCTGAAGCTGCGCTGGGGTTTCACCTTTTTCTATTCTCTGCACAAGTTCTTTGATTACAGCTTCGGGCTCTTTCTCCCCTACGAGAACCGGATTCCTCTTCTTAACCTTTAGGAGAATTTCTATGAGTCTTCTAATCTCGTCATTTCTATTGCCGCTGGCTTCAGCAGCAACCCCTGAACTTTGCAATCGAGGGTTCAAGTAGGGATTTCTCTGTGAAATTGAGCGAGAGCTCGCATCATCCCGCTCTAAGTTTCTATTGCTGCAATCAAAATGCTGCTGACTTCTTCCCAAAATTGAAGGCGAACTACCTAACCTGAATCCCACCCGATCAATGGCACTTGAAGATAGGGAAATAGATGAATGCGAGTTTGCCATATTGATCGATTGCTCGATAGTTGCTTTGACAGCAGGGCTCGAAAAACTGGCTTCCCTCATCACCCTGCTCACACTAGGATCATCAAGAATTGAAACTATGAGCTGTTCCAATTCTACCTTCACAGCCAACAAAGGCTGCTGCTGCTGCTCAGGGCACCCTCTTCTCTGATGTGCTTGCGCTCGCTTAAGCGCCGCCATGAGAGCATTAGAAATCGGCGGTTCCGTGCCAGGAACAACACCCTGCGCTGCCGGTAGTCGATCGAGAGCCACGCTGAAGCAAAGCTCCAATGCCCGGCATTGAAGAGGATGCGAAGAGTTGGGATGAGAACGAATGCAGGCCTGGCGCAGATGGCTAGCAGGGGCTGCCAAGAGCGTCGCAGCGACATGAAGAGGAGTCGTTTGGCCGTGCCCGCGGCGACAAGCTTCTGCTATGGCATGATTCAAGATGCTCGCCGCCTCCGGGGTTAGCGTCTGCTGCACTGTGCTTAGCCCTGCTCGCATTATTGCCGATAAATTAAAAAAACAAAAACTTTCTTGATAAGGAAATCAATCTTTGGAGAAACTATCTCTAAATCTCTCTTAACTGAGCAAAATAAATTCTCAATGAGGGACTTCAAATTCAATAATACAGACTTTGATTTCTAACATTCCCCATATGCTTCTTGCGCAGTTAAATTTAACTCGTGCTGTCTTTGACCCTCCTGCTAGGGTTTTCATCATTTCCCATATATCTCTTTCCATTTTGATGATGAGTCCCATGCCGGCTCGACTCTGACAGAGCTCCAAAAACTATCTCCCACCGTAGGAGGTCGCAAATCTCCTTCATTCCACGACACTCTACCAGATCATTGGCTTCTTCTTCCCAGTATTTCCTGTGTTATGCTCATTCAAATGCAGAATTTATCCCGTTTACCAAGCAAAACTTTTTTCTTCTCAGTTTCGTGAAAATAAATCCCCTTATATTTCCCCTTTCTTCGATTTAATTGTTAAAACCTCAATCACCTGAGCTTTTCTTTTCTGCAAATAGCTAAATTTAGCTGCGTTTCTCGACAAATGTCTAAATTCTTCACCTAACACGCTTCTTTAATTTAATCTCTTCTTATAAACAAGCTTCCTCCTCTTTAGCTTCCTCTCTACCTTTGAAGTGCCGACAGACTTCTTTCATTTGAACACTTCACTTCCCAGGGCAGCTGAAATTTAGCGGGCCTCTACAACTGCTGATTTCTCCGGACGACAATCAACTTCAGACTACAACTGCTAATTTCTCAGGTATCCACGGCTGATTATCTCCAGAAACTCTAATCTATTGGCAAACACGGATTGTCTAAGCTTATTGCGTGCAACACTTCCCTCCTTCCTCGAGCTTTAAGCAAAACAGCCTCCGAAGACCTTTCGTTGAACTAATTTGTCCACGGCACGTCGAATTCAGCCGAGCTCACCCGATTATTTACCTCTAATTCAACTGCTCTACAAAAGAACCAGAATTTAACACTTCTTTCCCAAAACTTGGCCCTATACAGAAAAAAAGATACCGCTCTTTTGCCGAAAGAAGTCTAAATTCCTCCTCCACCACCGCTATTTTTACAAAAACCTCTCTGAAACAGCCATTTGGACAGAGAGGACTCCAAATTCCTCCTCTGCGACCGCTATTTTCACAAATACGTCTCTGAAAAGGCCATTTGCACAGAAAGAACTCCAAATTCCTTCACCGCAACCTCTTTTTTCACAAAAGCCTCTCTGAAACGGCCATTTGGACAGAAAGAACTCCAAATTCTTCCTCCGCGACCGCTATTTTCATAGAAAACCTCTCCAAAACCGCCATCTGGACAGAAAGAAGTCTGAATTCCTCCACCGACGCAAATTTCAACCCCTTCTCGTACTCTAAAAATCCTCCCTGCTTTCTTTCTTCTCCCCTCTAAAATTTTCCCCGCCGGTGAGAGCTTCTACCCCGCGCCGATCTTGCCGGAGCTTCTATGTCTTTGGAGCGTTACTCTCCCTGTCTTCTTCCTCTTGAACGAAAATCTTTTTTCGTCTGACTTGACCGTCCATTGACTAAGAGGCCTTTAACACGCTTTCCACTTCAACAATCCGCACCAAATTTTTCCTTTTCACACGCCATCCGGACCTCCAAGGCGCACGGATTTCCGCCTTTCTGCCCTCCAAAGCCGAAGGCACGAAAAAATGCCGGAAAACTGATGATTTCTAAGCACCCGAGATACATGAATTCGCACCTTCTGTGTCACTCTGCGAACGAACCGAAATGAAATGGAGGCAGTGAAATTTCTTTCTATGCTATACGTAGAAGGAACCGTATATACGCATTCTTATATTATACGTAGAAGGACAATATTCGCTTTTGTTAAAAGTAAGTATACCAGAATATATATTTTCCATTTTCGATAATAAAATGATTTGTTTTTTAATTACAGTTTTTAATTTGTGTTTTCTTGGCCCTTTCTAGTTTATTTGTTATTTGAATTTTGTACATTCCCAAAATGTGCGTTTTCTCGCCCCTTCTCGCATTTTCGTTTTCTTTCATGCATTTTTGTTTTCTTTCTTGGCAAACAATATGCACTTAGCATTATAATGAGTGTGAATGTTTGGGATATATTTTTTTTTAATGTGAAATTGTGTATATTTCCACCTCGATACTTTTAATGAATGAGTGTGAGTGTTGGCTATATATCTTTTGGTGTGAAAGTGTGTATATCTATATTTATATATTTTTAAGCATAGTTTTATATATGCATATTGTTTATATTTTTTTTGATAGTGTTAAAATTCGAAAATAAGAAAATAATGGACATTTATGTAATGGTAGAGTATAAATTAGTGATATAATAATAAAGTGAAAACTTGTTCAACATAAGTTTTATAAGTTTTAAGTTCAATTCTAATTAATGAAAACGATATTCTTATTATGATGATCAATTATCATCTAAATTTTGTGCTCAAATAATAGTGTATAGTAGTTTTGATTATGCATGACAGTTTTGATTATGTTTTTAGGTGGCTTAACATTGTTATAATTATATATTGAAGAGATAAATAAATGTAATGTTCAGTATGTGGGGGTAACAAAGAAAAGAATTAATAAAACATAAGATTTAGGTTTCATCCTTACTAGTGATAAACGATATTCTTGTGGTAGTGAATAATCAAGTTAATTATTTGTGTGGTGTTATGCTCATAGCGTAGTATGCGGCTATCATCAAATATGTTCTCAATATCTAACATTATTGCAAGTCAATAACACAGGTATTTTAAGCTCCATTCTTGCTAATGATAGTGACACTCTCATTGTAATATTATCTTAGGTTGGCTATCATTTATAGCTCGTGCTCGTAGCATAGTATATGGCTATCATCAAATGTGTTTTCAATAT
>ML886733.1:8753-27389 GCA_009831015.1 Picea engelmannii | reverse complement strand
CATTTATGTAGTGTTGTATGTTGATGACATGTTGTTGGTAGGAAATAACATGGATGTTATCAAGGAGGTGAAATCACAGCTATCCTCCAAATTTTACATGAAGGATCTCGGTGCTGCTAACTTCATTCTGGGAATGGAGATTAGAAGAGATCATGCAAACATGAAACTCTGGTTGAATCAGAGAAATTATGTTGAGACAATATTGCAGAGGTTTAATATGCATGGAAGTAAACCGATCAAGGTTCCTATTCCTATAGGTGTAAAGTTATCTTCATATCAGTGTCCCAAGACACAAGAAGAAGAAGAGGACATGTCCCATGTTTCGTATGCCAATGTAGTTGGCAGTTCGATGTATACAATGGTCTGTACTAGACCAAACATTGCACATGCAGTGGGAGTTTTGAGCAAGTATATGTCAAAACCAGGGAAGGAGCATTGGAAAACAGTAAAGAGGGTCTTCAGGTATCTGTGTGGCACTACCAGTTATGGATTGTGCTACCAAGGAAGACCAGGATTGGACAGAGTGATGGACATACATGGCTTTGTTGATGGCAGACTGGGCTAGAGATATGGATCGCAAAAGATCTGCAAGTGGGTATGTGTTTAACCTATTTAGAGGAGAAATCAGTTGGATGAGCAAAAGACAGGTTGTAGTGGCACTCTCAACTACAGAAGCTGAATACATGGCAACCACTCATGCAAGCAAGGAACCAATATGGTATTATTGGTTACAAAGATTGTGTTCAGGTATTGGGTTGGTACAACAAGTAGTGAGATTAGATTGTGACAGTTAGAGTGCAATCTTTATGGCAAAGAACCCAATTTACCATTCAAAGACAAAGCATATTGATGTACAATATCACTTTGTGAGAGACATGGTTGAGGAAAAGAAGGTGTTGCTGGAAAAGGTTGACACTTTGAAGAATGTTGCAGATTCATTGACAAATTCTGTGAGCACAGAAAAGTTCTCCTGGTGTAGAGTAACAATGGGCATTGCTGCCTTGGATTGTTGACTATATGATCCCTTGGACCCCTGGATGAAAAGAAAACAACAAGTGGGAGAATGTTGGGTATGTGTTATATTCTTTGCATGTGTGTGTGGGTGCATCAGATATGACAACTGCATCTGATGATCCCTATTATTTTTAGCGGTTTACTAAAGAAAATCACGGTTTTAGGGATTAGGGTTTTGGTATCTACGGAATACCTAAAAACATTGTATATATTGTATAGTGAATGGTGAAATTCGATATAATGAATATAAGAAAGGTTTCCCCGGTTGAGGGTTTCTGGTATAAATCTCTGTGTACTATGTGAATGATGCATTGATTAATTTATGTTTTGCTTAAGATTCTATATGCATTGCTTTACTTCGCAGGTTTAAAACTTACACATATTGGGATACAACAATTAATGAAGAGTATCGTTCTTTAATGATAAACGATACTTGTTATATTGTACCTCTTCCAAAAGGAAGAAAACTTACCAGATGTAAATGTGTCTACAGAACTAAGTATGCATCAGATGGAAGTATTGAAAGACACAAGGCTTGGTTAGTTTCCAAAGGATTTTCCCAAGTTGAAGGAATTGAATACAATGAAACCTTTTCCCCTATAGCCAAAATGAATTCCATCCGCCTTGTTCTTTCCCTTGTTTCCTCACATAAATGGGAGGTCCATCAGATGGATGTTAAATCTTCCTTCTTGCATGGGCATTTACAAGAAGAAATCTACATGGAACAACCTCCTAGCTATGTCCATATTGCCTCTATCCTTTTTTGTTTCCTTAAGAAATCTCTTTATGGTCTTAAGCAAGCTCCCCAAGCTCGGTATGCCAAAATGGACAACTTTCCTATTGACATCAAATTTTCTAGATGCCATTTTGACCCTAATGTCTATACCAAGAAAGCAGGAAGCCATCTCATAATCCTTGTCCTTTATGTTGATGACCTTATCCTTTCAAGTAGTGACTCAAAACTTTTAAACCATGTGAAAACCAACATTAAGAAGAAATTTGAAATGACATACTTAGGATTTTTGCACTATTTCCTTGGCCTCCAAGTTTTGCAAACCAATGAAGGAATTTTTCTTTCCCAGTCTAAGTATGCTTGTGACGTTCTTCGTCACTTTCACATGGAATATTGTAAGCCTTCCCCTTCTCCCTTCTAGCATGGAGTCAAGCTTCCTGCAACCTGTACTTCTCCTAAGGTTGATGCCACCTTGTACCGTTAGTTAGTTGGTAGCCTCTTATACTTGAATCATGTTAGAATATGAAAGATTGTGCTCATTTTACCATTGACAATACCCTTTTCACCCAACCATAGGTCGAAGCCATCCTCCAAGCACTTTGACCTTGACAGAGAATAATACTGGTAGCAATCAATAGCCAAGCACGGCTAATGCACCAAGCAAGAATAGAAACCAAAGATGATCAGATACTCCCACCCAGAAAATGGTGCAACACCTTCCCCATAAATTTGCGCACAAAACTGCCAACTGAAGTGTGCATAACTGGCTCTCTGCAATTCTGAGAATGTGAATAATGAGAACTAGCACCCTGTATTTATAGTGGTTCTGACAGACTTACTGGGGCCGACTTCTCCTTCTGGGTACTAATTAATTCATATTAATTATATTTCTACAGCCGACATCTCGTCTAGGGTTTCCTTTACTTCTTTGATTCCTTCTAGAATATTCTAATCTCGCCATAGGTCACAATAGAAGTTCATATCTCCCGAAGCTACCATAATATTAACACTCCCTCCTAGCTAGGGAGGTATGGTCTTGAGAACAAACAGACCATTCAACTGGTAGTATCACAAGCATCGTCATTATTATCCAACTGGATAATCTCCTATGACAACTGGTACAATATCAATTGATAGAACACAACTGTGTCTATCCAAGGTAGTACACAACTACTCAAATCGTGACACATAGTCACAAATAGTGGAACATATCAACCACAGTAGTATATATCTACTGTCTAGAGATAGGCAGTCTCCATAAAAATCATCTGATGACAACTTGCACAGAAAATATTGTTAAAATAAACTGAACCATCTGGGCCAATCTTTCATTCACATCTGTGAGATTTGAAAGAATATCTACCCTCAGTATAGAACATCAACAATGGGCTATCTGTCGTATTCTTCTCAAACAAGGAAGAACGATTGTTTCTGATTTCTGAGCCATGGACCATTCCTCACCCTGGGCCATTCTTCCTACACTAATCAAAGTGCACCCTAGAGAGAATGTATAAACCCTAAGGAATGTCTGTCCCTAATTGCCGAGCATGGACCATTCCCCACCCTGGGTCATTCTTCCTACACTAATCAAAGTGCACCCTGGAGAGAATGTATAAACCCTAAGGAATGACTGTCCAGACCATTTCCTCTGTTAACCACAAGAGGAAAAAACTATCCTATATCAACCTCCAAAACAGACCATTCCTCATGTTAACCACAATGAGAAATAACTGTCCGGCAAGGCGAGCCAGTCTTCTTGAGTAACCCTCAATAAGAGAGACTTCCCTAGACCACTCCCCTTGTTAAGAGAGACTGCCCTAGACCACAAGGGAAGTCATTGTCTATGATACATCAACAATTTGGACCATTTCCCATGTTAACCACAATGGGAAATCGATGTCCGTCAAAAATCTCAATCCACTTTCCGAATAGGAAAAAATCTATCCAATCTGGACTACTTTTTAATCACAAAGATAAATATTTCTAATATTTTCAATAATATTTTTAGTGCTCCCTCTTAACCTGGAGAGTCTTCCCTTTCAACTAAGGGAGTTATTTCCACGATCCCCATCTTCTCTCGGAAATATGTAAACTTTATTCTGGATAGAGGTTTTGTTAGAATGTCTGTAGTCTGCTCGTCAGTGGGGATATACTCGAGCTTTACCTCTCCTTCCTGGACTTTATCTCTAATAAAGTAGTATTTGATCTCAATGTGTTTCAACCTTTCATGAAATATGGGATTTTCTGATAATCTTATACAACTTTGATTATCACAATGTATTATGGTCGATTCTGGAATTTGATCAAATAAATCGGAGATTAACTTCCTTAACCATATTGCTTCAGTGCATGCTTCACATGCTATGATATACTCTGCTTCTGCTATGCTGAGTGCGACAAACTTCTGTTTCCTGCTGCCCCAAGATATCATAGCGGAGCCTAAGATGAAACATATACTTGAAGTTCTCTTTCTGTCTTCTGCACTTACTGCCCAATCTAAGTCTGTGAATCCATGAAGTTGTATATCACTGGATGCAGTATATCTCAAGCCATAGTTTATTGTTCCAGGAATATAGATTAATACCTGCTTTGCAGCTATCCAATGTTCATGTCTTGGTTCCACCTAGAACTGGCTTAGTGTATTCACGACAAAGCAGATGTCTGGTTGAGTATTTACCAAATACATCAATGACCTAATTAGTTGTTGATATAGAGATGGATCTACTAGATCAGAATCTGGAACTTTCACTTTTATTATATCTGCATTCATAGGAGTGTCCATGGACTTACAATCCATCATTCCAAATTTTGGAAGGATCTTTATTGCGTACTTTCCTTGTCCAAGGAATACTTCACCACGCTTCTGCCATACTTCTAGTCCCAAGTAATAATGCATGAGACCTAGATCTTTCATATCAAATTCAGAAGCTAATTCCTTCTTGCACTGGGTAATAAGAGACTCTTCACCTGTTATGAATAGATTATCAACATATAATAGTAGAATCACAGGTGCATTGTCCACGACTTTGTAATAAAGGTTTGGATCTACACGACTCTTGGAGAAACCAAGTCTTGTTAGATAGCTATCCATTCTGGCATACCAAGCTCTTGGAGCTTGCTTGATTCCATATAGATATTTCTTTAATCTGGAAACGTGAGTGTCTCTGGAATGTACCTCAAACCCTTGAGATTGTTCAATATATACGTCTTCTTTAATTGCTCCATTCAGGAAGGCCGTCTTTACATCCATCTGATGTAAGTTTTGTTAGCAATCAAAATGCACTGGTATTTTGATGATTGTTCTCATCATTCTTCATTTGATATATCAATTTTTTCAGTCTCTTGGCCAGTGTCATACTCTCCTTTCGTCATGAAAACTCTCATTGATGGCTTTTACCTGCATTCCAAATCATTGTCAATTATTACTCGAAACCCTAGTTTTTGCCTTTTTCTAACAAAAATAATATAATTTTTGTGGTGTGTGTGCACTAAGTGATCTATGGCCTAAGTATAAAACTAAGCTACATTAATTATATGAAAAACTCCAAGTCATATTAATGTCTAATCCTAATCCATCCTATCAGGTTTATGACTTTTTTTAAAAGATATAAGCTTTAGACTCTTATCAAAAGGTTGGGCACCTGCAAGCTATTTCCCAACTCAAGCCATAAGCCTAGCGCACCAAGTCAGAAGTCAAGACAAAGCTCAAAGTCCACATGTCACAAATCCATACAAAATCACAAGGTCATTCTCATACCGAGTCAAACAACAGGTTCAAGTCACAAATCGACACACCAACCAAGTGCAAGCGCCAAGCTAAAGGGGATCATAGGGTTCAAATGTTGAGTTGACAAGTTGGAGATTACAAGTGTCAAATTGGTAATAAAGCCTAAGAATCAAGCCACGATGAGGCCAGCTGCCAGATCCAGTTAGGTGTAAGGGAATTTTGAGAATATCTCATCGGTATACTTGCCGAATATCGAGTTTCATATGAAGAACCACGAGCAAAGGGGATATGTGCCGAGCCTCAAATTTCATTTACCACTGTCAAGTTTTTTGTTTGATTACAAGTCGCAGAACTTGCAGGAGTATATAGGTGATCACAGGAAAATGGTCAAAACACGATGGAACCTATGAAATTACAGATGCCAGAAGGTTTCAAAACTCGAAGGCCGCCTGTAAGGTTACCCATGCAGAGTCCCATTTCTTAAACGCATTCAACAGTCCACATATAAGACACTCATCAAGCGCATATGTCAACACAAGCACAACTGTACAAGTGGGCTCGACTGGATATTCTGGAGAACTTGTCAAAGAGAAGGTTGAAAACCTGACAGACTTTGCAAGAGTACTAAAAATGGGATTTCAAAAACGTGTCATGGAACACAATAGTGCTGACAGATGCAATCATTCTCATCTGATGATTACAATCCATATAAACTACTCAAATACTCTTGCTGGGGAAGATCTATATAGCAAGCTTTCATTAGTTGATATGGCTAGAAGTGATCGTCTAACTATGAAGGAAGCAAGTGGTGAACGACTCACAGAGCTACTGCATGCTAACAAATCATTTTCAGCAATTGGCGATGTTTTATCAGCTTTGACAGCTAAAAAGGAGTATATACCCTACACAAACTCAAGGCTCACGTAAATACTCTCCGATTCTTTGGGATTCGATTCAAAAACATCGATAATTGTTCACATTACTCTTAGTTATGCATATGTTCAAGAGACAATCTCTTCTCTTAGCTTTGCTACTAGAGTTCGAAACATTGAATTAAGTCTTGGAAACCGTGATACTATAAAGAAGTGGAGAGATGTGGCAAATGAAGCTCGCAAATAATTTTATGAAAAGGAGAAGTAAGTTTATGAACTAAGCTTGGAGGTTATGGGTTTGAAAAGAGGAAGATGACTAGTGTCTTCTCTTTTTTGGTGAAGTTCAGAAGGCTTGGAAAGTTGCATTCACATTACAGACAGATCTGAAGACAGAGAGTGTACTACTAGGAAAGAGGCACAGATTTGAAAGGGAACAAAATGTACAGTTGAGAAATACTCCAGAATAGACATTCTTGATTAAGTATTCAAAATTATAATGATGAAGAAACAGGAAATAACAAAACTTAGAGTTAAATTACTATCAAAGCAGTGCTTGCTGTTATAGATTTGGAAAGAAAGAGTACATTAGCTCATTAATCATTTTGTTGCCAAAGGAAGATATGGAGCAAATTGAAGAAGAAAATAAAAGAATTTGGTTCAAATTCTAAAATAACAGATGGCATCCATGGAGGCAGAGTGTACCCATTTTGAATATTTTGTTTTGACCATAATAGAGCTTTCACCAGCACAGAAGGAAAAATTATAACCAGTTAGCTGATGAAAAGCAGAGCTTTCACCAGCTAACTAGCAAATCTTAAGGCAAAATAGCTGGTGAAACCTGAGACTGGCCAACGAAGGTGTATTTTTGCCCAGATCAAAGTTTTTTTCAACCGAATCTCTTGAAAATGCTCTCCAAAGATACATATTGAATTATAGTGTCAAATATAAGATCCACTTTTGATGCAAAGGAGTTAGAGGAGGATTTCAAGTTGATTTGACACCTATTTTGGGGGCAATAAATCAGGGTTTTTTCTAAACTTGGAAAATTCGAATTTGATCTTCCTTAAGAGATATCAAACAACCTTGGAAGGCTTATCTGCACAACATAGAGGTTATACATGATCTAAAGACCATAGAATGAGGAATTCACCTCATTTTGAGTATCTCTCCCTCTCTTTTTGTAAAATTGTTTTGAATTTCTATCTTTAGCATATTTGATCCATTCTTCTAGGATCTAAACTTTTATTGTAGATCTATAAAGCTGAAGATAGGAGATGAACTATGGGGGTTCAATCCTGGATACATTTTGTCTCATGTACTTAGACTCTTATCTTGATATGAATCATAGTCTTCTTTTTCTACCAATGTCATATTTGTTCATGTGTTGCATTACTCTGTACTTTGATTCAATTTAGCTCAACTTTTAAGAATTGTTATCTTCTTATTTAGCTCATGAATTTGAATTAAAGGATCTCTTACTATCTTGTATGACCCTGCATGTTAATGTGCTTGGTTATCTAGATTAGTGTTCTTCATACCATATTCCATTACTTTATTTGATTATTGATTTCTAAAAGCACTGGCTCATTCTAATGCATGATAAGTTGTTCTTCTCATTAGCCCTTGAGTTATCTCATTGATCTAGATACACCTAATTATCACATTTCTTAAGTTACCAAGCATCTTTAGCCTACAACCCCAAAGAGTTCATTGGAGGTCTAACAAGTTCCATCCCATGGAAGCAACAAGAGATATGATAGCTCTGATGGAAGTATATCTAGCCATCAGAACAAAGGTTTCGTCATAATATTCTCCCTCCTTCTGGGAGAACCCTTTGGCCACGAATCTTGCCTTGTATTTATCCACGCTTCTGTCTACTGCATGTTTGATCTTGTATACCCATTTTGAAGTTACCACCGATCTTTCTTTAGGTCTAGGTACAATTTCCCATACCTCATTTTTCATAATGGATTGATGCTCTTCCATCATAGCTTCTTTCCATTGTTCCTTTTGAATTGCTTCTTCAAATGTGGTAGGTTCTTCATCTAGAAGCTTTGTCATGTATGCTGCATAACTTGAGAATCATTTAGGTCTTTTACTCTTTCTGAATGTTCCTTCTGGAACCTTGAGTCTTTCTGCATCTTGTAAGGTAGCTTCAAGCCAAGCTGGTGTTTTCTTGGTCTTAGGTACGATATCTGAATTAATGTTTTCACTTGGCTCCATAGGATGATTAGGTAGTTCCTTTTCGTCATTTTCATTTTCCGTGCTTTCTTCGTTAAGTTATTCAATCTCTTCTTCTTCTATAATTTCTTCTATGGATTTCTTGAAGTCCGTCTTCTCATCGAATGTTACGTCTCTACTGACTTCGATCTTGTGTTGTTTTGGAATATATATTCTATAAGCTTTGGATGAATCACTGTATCCTACGAATATCCATTTCTTTCCTGAAGGTTCTAGTTTATTTCTCTTGTCCTTGGGTTTGTGAGAGTAAACATGAAATCCAAATATTCTTAGATTTTCCACATTAGGTTTCTTACCCGAGAAAGCTTCTTCTGGTGTCATGTCTTTCAATATCTGATGAGGACTTCTGTTCTGCACATATATTGCTATCATTGTTGCTTCTCCCCATAAGAACATGGATAGACCTTGATCATTTAGTAAGGATTTTATAGTTTCTTCAATGGGCCTGTTCTTTATTTCTGCTACACCATTTTGTTGAGGATTATGAGGAATTGTTAGCTCCCTCCTAATCCCTGCCGATTTGCAGAATGCAACGAATTCCTTTGATGTGTATTCTCCACCATTATTAGTTCTTAGTGTCTTGATCTTCTTATTTGTGAGATTTTCTATTTTTTCTTTGAACTCTTGAAACTTGCTGAATACTTCATCTTTTGTCTTGAGTAGATGTAACCAAGTATTTCTTGAATAGTCATCTATGAATATTACGCAGTAAGAAGATCCTCCAAGAGATTTTACTGTCATCGGATTGCAAAAACCTGAGTGTATCAGATCTAGAATCTCCTTAGATCTGTTCTTGTTGCTTGGGAATGGTTTCTTGATATTCTTCCCAAGGGCACATCCCTTGCAGATTCCTTCATGTGTAGATTTCAATTATGGTATTCCTTCAACCATCTTTCTGAGAATAGGTAATTCTTGATAGTTGATGTGAGCGTACCTTCTATGCCAAATATCATTAGGGTTGACTTCGTCATGTACGAGAGATTCTTCATTCTGTTCTAGTAGTCTATACAATTTTCCTTTACGACTTCCAATAACCCTAACATTCTCTATGCTGGAGTCTTTATGCCAAGATAAAACCTTTCCATCCAAAAAGGCTATTCTGTTTCCTTTGTCTTATAGGCATGACATTGATACAAGATTCTTTTCTAAACCATGTACATATAAAACATTGCTTAAGTGAACATAGTTACCTATTTTCATTTTGATTGAGGCTTGTCCAAATCCTTCCACGGGGTAAGTGGTTTTGTCTCCAAGCTCTACCTTGTACGAGGTCTTCTTCTCATTTAGATTTGAGAGTCTGGCTTGATCTCCTGTCATGCGCCTAGAAGCTCCATTATCGATTATCCACATGTCATATTCAATCGTTTCGGTAAGTGCTGAGTAGTGTAAAAGACTGATTGTTTCACTCATGTCTTCGGTTGACTGGCAACTGGTCATGCCTTGATCCAAAACTTCAACTTCGTCATTTCTGTCTTCTGAGAGAGCCAAGAGGTGTGTTGAGTTAGGGTGCATTTGAATATCTTCTTCTTGAGTGAGATGCTCCATCACAAGGTACCAGATCTAAGATTATGGTTTCTGCAACTGCTTCTGCTAGTAACCCTAGAGGTAGTGTCTTAGAGGCTGCTCCTGCTACTAACCCTAGAGGCAGTTCCTCAACAAGATCAATATCCTAGCGACTATGCTTCCTTCTAGAGTTTAGAATGAATGAAGGACGTGTGGGACCATAACCTATTAGAATATGAAAGATTGTGCTCATTTTACCATTGATAATACCCTTGTTACCCAACCATAGGCCGAAGCCGCCCTCTGAGCACCTTGACCTTGACAGAGAAGAATACTGGTAGCAATCAATAGCCAAGCATGGTTGATGCACCAAGCAAGAATAGAAACCAAAGCTGATCAGATAGTCCCACCCAGAAACTGGCGCAACACCTTCCCCAGAAATTTGTGCACAAAACTACCAACTGCAGTGCGCACAACTGGCTCTCTGCAATTCTGAGAATGTGAATAATGAGAACTAGCGCCCTGTATTTATAGTGGTTCTAACAGACTTATTGGGGCCGACTTCTCCTTCTGGGTACTAATTAATTCATATTAATTATATTTCTGTAGCCGACATCTCGTCTAGGGTTTCCTTTACTTCTTTGCTTCCTTCCGGAATATTCTAATCTCGTCATAGGTCACAATAGAGGTTCATGCCCCCCGAAGCTACCATAATATTAACAAATCATGCCCGTCCTGATCTTTCCTTTGTTGTTGGTCTTGTTGCCTGGTATATGAAAACACCCCATGAAAGCCATTGGAAAGCATCTAAAAGGATACTTCAGTATGTCTGGGGTACAATTTAGTTCGAGATACATTAAAGTTCTTGGGGGAAATCCTTTATTGGTTGGTTTCATTGATTCAAATTGGGACGACAATCAGAAGTCTACTGCAGGTTATATTTTCATCCTTGGTTCAGGACCTGTAACTTGGGCTTGTAAGAAACAACAAGCTATTGCAATTTCTTCAGCAGAAGTAGAGTACTGAGCAATGGTAAATGCAAGTCAGGAAGCCTTGTGGCTTCAATATATCCTTTCTGAGTTTGGATTCCAGTGGGAGCATCCGACTAGCCTTTGGTGCAACAATCAGAGTTCTACCAAGCTTGTCAAAGACCTAGTTCAACATCAACACATCAAACACATGAGCTACACATGCACTTCATCATAAATCTCATTCATGATCAAGTTATTGAAGTGCTAATTTTCCCTATAGAAGATCAAGTTGCATACATTTTTACAAAGTCTTTTACAGAAGCGAAGTTTTCCAAACTTCGCTCTATGTTAGGAGTTCATGAAATTGTCATTAAGGGGGTATAGGATCTAATGCCTCCTTCTTTCTCCTATTGTGTGACTATTGTAAATCCTTCAATCCTATCCCAAGTTGTTCTTAAGGGGGGATGTTAGGATATTTAAACACTTAAGAGTTAGTTAAGATATACTTGGTCTAATGTGTCGTTAGGTAAAATTGTGTTTCTTTAGTATGCATTAGTATGCATTTATAGTTAGAAAATTCGACGATCACGATATGTTCCTAACATGGAGTGATTTGGCAGTTCTTATTCTCCTCAATATTAATGACCATTGATATGTGTCTTAGCATCTGATTGGTCCATGATCTCTATTTAAAGAGCATGGAGGGTCATTTTCCGATGATCGATTGTGAGAAACTCTATTGTAAAATCTCTCTGTAATGTTTTTCTTTTGCATTAATAAACTGTTCCAAGTGGTCGCGTTGGCTGGGGCTGTGCATGTTTCCCCATAGGGGTTTTACCACGTCAAAACATTGGTGTGTTGATCTTTGATCTGGTTGTGTGAGTGGTTACTGAAGGTGTTCTTCCTTTGTTGGAATACCTGCGTTGTCGAACATTTCACCCAATCCTCGGGCTACATCCACAACGACTGGCTTCTTATATTAGTCTTCATGCAATAATCATCTCAGGCCTATGCATCGTGCTTACAAAATATAAAACATATTGTAGTCCCCAAACCTGCCTAGCCATTTTGTAGTCCACACCTATCTCTACATAAACTCTCTTTATCAATCATGAACAACTTGATCTCTTACTCTTAGCAACATGAATAATGTAATCTCTTTGTAGTAGCCAACCTAATATCTCCCAACCCTTTACATATTTATATCTAGAATTAGGGCTGAAAACCCTAATAACAACTTGTCCCCCCAAAACCCTAATGTATTATAAATGTTTTTCCTGCTTTAGTGTCGATCTGCTACTTTCCCCGCTTGTATGCCGAACTGCTACTTTTCCCTGTTTTAGCGCTGAATTGCTCACCCTTTCCATGCACATTGGTCCTGCCTTTTGCTATTTCCTTTTCTAAGGCACAATTCCCAAAACTTAGGTATTCCCATCTAGAATTGCCTGTCCAACATCCTCCCATACGTAGAGTATCATCCACAAATTGTGAATGATTGATTGCTTTAACTCCCCTTAAAATGAGAAACCCATGTAGTTTCCAATGATCCTTTCATGATCCAGTGTTCAACTAAGACTCCCTACTATTAAAATGTACAAGAGAGGTGAAAGGGGATAGCCTTGATGAAGACCTTGTTTACTCTAGAATAATGATGTAGGCTTGTCATTGACTAGGGGAGCAATCCATAGATTTCCAATGCATGCTACGATCTAGTGAATGATTTTCTCATTGAATCCAAACCTATGAAGGGAATGGATGAATTATCAAAATCATTAGCCACATCTATTTTAATAATCATACCTTTTTCTCTTCCAATATTGCTTGAGTGGACAGCCTCTCGAACCAACAAAATGTTGTCTATTATTTTCCTCTTTTGCATGGAACCCCCTTGATTTTTAGATATTGTCGGGAAAAATATTTTGATTTGATTCAATAATATTATAGTTAGAATCTTGTAGGTTGCATTACACAAAGATATGGGCCTAAATCTTGAAAAATATGTAGGCCATTGCTCTTTGGGAATCAAAGCTATGAAAGAAAAGTTCTTACTCCCTCCTATTTGTCCTTATCCTTGGTCCAATTAAGAATTTGGCAGAGATAAAATTTAATTGTGTCCCAACATGTTCTAAAAAAGTGTATAGAGAATCCATCATGCCTTAGCACTTTGTCAGGATGAAGCCCCCAATTTTCCTCCACAACCTTTGCTTTCATGATTTCTTCCCATAATTCCTGGTTTCTTTCCTTAGAGGCCAATCTAGGTATCCCTTGGAGCATATCCTCTTCTACAGTGTACAAATCATTGAAATGGTTGAACAATTCTCCTTTAATAGCATGATAACTAGTCATCTTCTCTCCATTTTCCTTAACAATTTATTTGGCATTGTTTTCGAGTAATCTTGATTTTGTATATTTGTGGAAAAATAAGGTATTCTTATCCCTAGAATGCAACCATAAACTTTTAGATTTTTGTCCCTAGTGTTMTTCCTTTTATTTGGCTTGATGAATATTTAATAATAGGTTCCTCTCTTTGATAATACTCTACTGTGTGACCTCCTCCACTTCCATTCTGGTTATAACAAACTCAACTGATCATGAACTTCATTCTTTTGATATTTGGGGGCCTATAGGCAATTTTCACCCAAGTTTCAATTTAGATTTCACCATACATGACTTTGATTCCCATGCAAAATATGAAGACCCCTACACTGAGATACCCCAGCCCCCCTTTATAATATTCCAAGCCTTTAGATCTTGAATCCAAAGAGGATTGAAGTGAAATGAAATGGGTCCAAGATTTTATTTCTCCTGAAAAACAAACAAGATTGGTTTATGATTGAAAACCTCATTGGCTATAATGTGATAAGAGATTGAAATTTTTTCTAACATGAAATAAGTGTAAATTAGAAATTTCTCAAGTCTTGCAACGATATGGCTTGATCCCATTCTCTGATAAAACCAGGTGTATTTCCCCCTCTTGGGCTCTATATCCACTAAGTCCCAATCTATAATCAGATCTTCCATTTTTCCATGAATGGATCTCTTACTATGGTACTACCCCTATTTACCTTGTTTGACAAGATTAGATTGAAATATCTACCTACAACATTGATCTTTTCATATCCACACTCTTTCATTTCTAATAGAGACCACTATAAAGAGGTTTTTTTTCCATACTGGATTCACGCATACACATTGAAGTTTTGAATTTCCTGCCTTGAGCCTTTAAGAACCAATGATACTAAGATTGAATGATGTGAAATTTGAAGGGTAATTTCCATGACCATGATGGAATCCCAAAGAGTGCAAATACCTCCATATGCCCCTCGAGCACTCACTGAATTAGGCTTGACTAACCTTCCATTGCTTGCTACCTTTTCATTACATTTCATTTTCCTCTAGTGTAATCTCATGGATGAGGTGGCCTACGAGTTTGTTAGATCTAATGAGATCCTTTGGTGCTACCATTTTCAATTCACTGCCCAATGCCCTACAATTCTAGGAGACAACTTTCATTATTTAACTAATGCAGGGTTGGAGCCGTGGCCATGGGAATTTGATGGCTTTTGCATTCTTGGAATTTTGATAGATGTGATTTTGACCTCTGATCCATAGGTACCCTCAATGGTTGCATGAAGCTTAATATTTCTTTCTTTCATTGCTGTCTTTTTTTTTCTTTCTTTAGATAGCTTCCTTCTTAACTTCTTTGAAAGGTGCTCTTCTTCTGGATCTTTGTTACCTTCTTGTATTATTTGTTGATATTTCTTATTGGTTATTATTCTGCTTGATGGTTTAGTGTCTTGCTCAAGTAGAGGATTTGATGTCAAAGGATTATTTTAAGGCCGTGACATGCTATGATCAATTGAATGAGAATATGGAAAGAGAGATGTGGTAGGGGTGGGATTATTTCTAGGATTCTTGATTGTTGATCACTGCTCTCCATACATATGAGGTTGCTTCTCAGAATAGGGAGAAGGAGGTTTGGAATCATGTTGGGAGAGCACATCATACTTATTTGTAGTAGTGATTACATTACCAAAAGAGGCTACATTACTAGATGACACTACCTTATCAGGTGGAGCTACATTACCATAAGATCCAACGATCGTATTTCTGGTGAGATTAGAGGAGGAGGGGCTTGCATTCTTGTTCCTTGTGTGATTTTTGACTTGGTGCCATTGATCATATTTTTCGGAAGGAGACCACGCATTGATTGCATGCTTGCAATCCTGTGTAAATTGCCCATATTTATGACAAATCTTGCACTTGAATGATAACTTTTCATAGTCCAACTTTTGTGTATGCGTCCAGTTGCCCATAGATTGTTGATGGCCTTAGGGAGACCTTTCTCCACATCTACTTCCACATAGTTTTTGACGTAGGAAAACATTCCTCCTTTTGGCTTAGATTTGTCAATATATTTTGCTAAGGTATTACCAATTGTTTCCAAAGCATCATCACCTCAACAATGCAAGGGTATATGCAACAATCAAACCTAGATAAGGACCGTTGAGGGTACATCTACCTCAAGGTTGAAGTTAAGCATCCACTTATTGAGATACATGCCCCTTTGCCCAAATAAACAAGGCCCGATTCATAATATTAAGTCTCTATTTGAGTCCTTGTTCTCGAACAAAAAGGCAAAAAAATCTTGGCCACAAAAATAATGAGACACATTCCTTTGATTAGGACCTTACAAGTTTTTGAAATCCACATCTCCATGGATCTAAACCCATGAATTGTCCAATCAACCATAGCTTAGCCAATGCCAGAGCCTTAAGGCGAGAGGTCGATGAAGGAAGATTAACCACAAGGATTTCTATTGGTTTGACCGATGGAGGAAGATTAATCGCAAGGATTTCTATTGGTTTGACCGATGGAGGAAGATTAACCACAAGGATTTCTATTGGTTTTTTGACAAATTTAGATGGAATGATCTTGGATTTTGTCACTTTCTAGTCAGAAAAAATCATGCCCTAAAATGTTGTGACCTTTAGAGAGGGGGTGAAGAGGGATTACTCCCTTTGCAGCCATACCAAAGGAGCCAACTTAAGGAAAGAGATAAGGCTGGAAACACAGACTCAATGTAAGGGTTTCAATGATAACATCCACATCAAATTAATATAATCCACCATCATGATAAATATTTATTTACATTATCGAAATATATAATTATATAATAATTTTTATATAAAATAAAAAATAATTTTAAAAATAAGATAATGTTTATATTAATATAATGACAAAGTAACAATTTATTAGTTAAATATTTTATTTTTGTTATTTTTAAAATAATGATTATATGAACATAATTAGCTACTTATTAGTCAAATCTTTTATCTTTGTTATTTTAAAAATAATGTTCTTATTCACATAATGACGAAGTAGCAAATCATCACTCGTTGAAAAGGTAAACTACTTTCCTTTTTATGTGTCAACGTTTCACATCAAACTAATATAATCCACCGTCATGACGAGGATATATAGTTATATAATAATTTTTATACCAAATAAAAAAATTAAAAAGTTGATAATGTTATATTAACGTAATGATAAATTAGCAACTCGTTAGTCAAATCTTTTATCTTTGTTATTATTTTTAAGATAATGTTTAAGATAACGTCTATATGAGCATACTAACAAAGTAACAATCATTAGTGAGTGCGATATTTTATATTTGTTACTTTTAAGATAATGTTTACATGGACATAATGACAAAGTAGCAAATCATAAGCTAGATTTTTTTAATTTTAGTTTTAGTTCTTCCATAATTTAATATGTGTTAATAAACATTAATCAAGTTGTGGGTCCAAGTAACATGCTTTTGGGAAATGAATTGTATATATTGAATTCTTTATTTATTTTTAAATATATCATTTTGTTTGAGGATAAATAGGTAAGAGATTTGTATTTTTTTCCTCTACGTTTACATCACAACAAGTTTAATGATTTCCATGTTCTCTTTACAACCAATTATATATGTGTCTTATGTAATTGTTTTGGTTATGTTTACTTACTATTTATCACACTTAATTAATTAGATAGTTCATTCGTCATACTTAAGGAGTATTAATTGAGCGTTGTTTTAATTTATTGTACAAATTTAGTTGATGATTAATTTAATTAATTTTGATTTATCAATTCATTAATTTTTTTTTTTATCTCTATGTTTTTGGTACTCCTTTGTCATTATGTGTAAGTGGTTGAAACTTACTTATAACTCTTCCATTACTAGTTCTCAAAAGTACATCATTGCTTGTAACATGTTAAATAGGTCATTTTGACTCCTTGTGGTTGTAAAAACTAGTTCTCAAAAGTGCATCATTTTATGTAACATGTAAAATGGGTAATTTTGACTCCTTGTCGTTGTAAAAATGCAACATTCTATTTGTGCTTTTTTTCTTGAATTATAAATAAAATATTTCTAGTATTGGGATGAAAATAATATTTACAGGAATAACTTTCTTTCTTCTTGGAACTCAAATTTAGAGCTAAACAAAGTATTTCATGAGGGTGTGTAGTTTATGGATTGCCATTCAACATGTGATTTGAACTATGTTTACTTTAATTCTACCAAATGTTTCTTACTAAGAAAGATTTTCTAGTGGTTTTTGAAAACTTAGTTTCTTGTTTTGTTGATGTTGTGGATTCCAAGAAGATGGGATACCTAGTTTCTTGTTTTGTTGATGTTGTGGATTCCAAGAAGATGGGACACCTCTAAACTCCACACCTTTTTTTTTATCTCACACATGGATTGATGGCCACTTCAAACCTTGTCAACTATGAACAAAACAATAGTTTGGTGCTTCAACATCTTTTCACACAGCCCAATGTGACCAATGCCTACCTACGTAGCTACAATAACAACAATGACACATCCCACTCTTATTGTGACTAGTACCCCCTTTCCTCAAGTTCCCTTATATCATGGCTGGGATGGAAAAAGGATTGCACATGCTCATAATGGAAAATTTTCTTGATCTATTGTTACTATTATAACAAATTGATGCCTTCAAAATCATATATTTCACCAATGCATTATGCACAAAACCCTTTAGGATGTGTTTGCTTGGTATTAATTTTAGTGAGTTTGTTTTTATTGTTGACCTAGTCATAACTCATAGGGGAGCTAATTATGGTTGTCCCTCAGTGTGAAAATGCTCTAGTAATTTGCAATATTTCAAGGGATTTAATGAAGGCTACAATGTTACCTCCTAAGGCATCTCTGAAATTTGTTTTGAAAGTTTACCATAATGTATCTTTGACACTAAAACTAATGAAGTTCCTATTGATATTTTGATGAATGAATATGATTATGTTTTTTTAATGCCTACATGGAGGAATCCTTGTTGGGGTAATTTTTGGCATGTTTCCCCTTGAGGGGTTCATGGATATACAAAGGTACCATGGTTATCTTCTCCCTATGGTCTAAAGCGTTCTTAGTTGACTAGGTAACCTAGTTATCGTACTTGATGTGGGTATAGTTTTAGGGTGGTCTCCCAACATAATTATGGTCATTCATGGAACATATTTCATCTATGATTCATCATTATTTTGATTGTTTTTTTAAACCCAGGC
>WSFP011501226.1:0-13847 GCA_009831015.1 Picea engelmannii | reverse complement strand
TTATTCTACCATTTCTAGCATTTTATTTATGTTCTGCATATTTTATATATCTAGTATCTTGCACATAATTGTCATAAACCATGGCACTATGTAAGATACTTCCCACATCCACCTTCAACATGTATGTACTGTCATGCAACAAACCATGAAACATAGGATTGTACAACACTATTGATAAAAATACAGGACAAGAAGAAGCACATTAATCAAAACATGTAATGGATCGGGGTGGACCACAGAGAAGAAGATGGGAAGAATATTAACATAGTGACTAGAGGTGGAGCCAAGATAGGAGAAGATGCAGCCAAGAAAGATCAGGACTAGTACCAATGGGTTAGGAAGAATACAATGCCAGAGCATAAGTTTAATGCAGACAAAGAGAAAGAGCTATTCAAAGAATCTAGGCAAGCGATCTTGAAGGAAAATACTATGTCCACTTCAAGAACAAAGCTAGTAGATGAGATACTAGTCTATGACATGCCCTCATTATTTGATCGAATAAATTGAGAGCAATCTTCATAGCAAGTAACTTAAGAAACTTTTTGGGAGCTAGTGTCAATTTTTTGAGTAATAAAAATTTCTTATAAGTGATGCAGAATTTACTGGAAAAGTGTAATCCTGGGGAAGAGGGGGTAAAAAGGGTAAATCAGGTCCGAAAGAAGAGAAGAAGTAGTGGGAAATTTGATATTGAATGCTAACAAAGAAGATTTCAATATGGGGGATATTATACTAGGCTTAGGATTTGAAGTCAATGTTCTTCCAAAGAAAACTTGGGAATCTATGGGAGAACCACAATTAGGGTATTCTCCTATTCATTTGAAGATACAAAATCAACACATAGTGGAGCCAATAGGAAGGTTGAAATGATTTCTAGTATATCTAGATGGTGTGCACACAATGGATGACTTTGAAGTCATTGACATTGTGGATAATACTTCACCATATCCAACATTGTTGGGTCTGGATTGGGCCTTTGATAACTAGGATATTATTAATTTGAAAAAAAGGAAAATATATTTGAGTATGGAGAATACCGAGTTATTGCGACATTGTATCCCTCAGAAGGAGACATGTATGTGGAACATGTGATAGATAATATTATTACAGAATATGTGAATAAACTATATAGGATTATCATGCACGAAGAATATTATACCAACCCAATTGCAGATGGCATGATCAGTTGGAGGAGTATTAGTTCTTGTGCTTTAGACTTTGACACAAGATTGGAAAATTGGAAACAATGATTACATGAATTGTATACTAGGAGATGTGCCAGAATGACACATGCACTGAGATGGGTTGGTACAAAGGTAAGAGAACCTCCCACTTTTTATGGATTAAATGATTTAAAATATTTTTTGATGAGATATGAGGTAGAATTTATGGAAAATAAGATATTACCAACACTAGATATTGCTTTACAATCTACACTTGCAATATGATGGGGTACACACAAGGAAAATATCAACAATTGGTTCCAGTGAAAAAGGTTACCACATATGAGATTTGACGTAGAGCAGGAACACAAATATGAGGAGAAATATGAAGGATTTGGACAACCCCAAGAACATGTAGAGAGGTGCATAGTTCAATGAATATTAGTACCACTAGAAGAATGACCACACCACTTTATTCACACACTAGAAGGCATTCCGAAGAACTGGTACATAGAACAGGAACAACGCAAAGAAATTTTCAACTGGGAAGAAATACAACAAAGCTTGTAGTTACATTTTCCTTTGAACATGATAGTCTAGAGATGGATACAACACTGAAAGTGGTCAGAGATAGGATATTTGAAGAATGATATTTTGAAATAATTCCAACATATCAGAGGCATGCTATTCAGACAGTCAAACAATTTCTACATTGCTATCATGTAGCATAAGGAGAAGAACCTGAAGAAGATAATCCGTGAAATATCTAGATCTCGGAAGTGGAAGGTGAAAGAGAAGTAGAAGGTCCCAATATGGACTCAGAATATTATGCTACACCCTTAAATATTAAGAAGGTAAACATTGGAACTGAAGATAACCCAAAGATGGCTAGTATTGGAGATTATTGGGATCATCAGACATTAGAAAGGATCACATAATTACTGTGTGAATACAATGAATTATTTCCAACAACATTTTCAGAGATGAAGGGGCTAGTAGGTGTAATATTCTAGATATAAAAAGTATGCAGAACATAAATAAAATGCTAGAAATGGAAGATGAACAATAATATAACCAGAAAAACACCACAATAATACCAAAATGATGCCAGGATAACACCAGAAAGAGAACTTTGATTAATGAGAGAAATGTTCACTTGCCTCTTCGAGGGGAAAACCTCCAGCATAACAGAGCTCTATTACAATAATATCCAAGACAAAAAGTTCTCATACCCTCAACTGCTATTTATACTAAATATGTCTATCAAAAGAACCATATAGAGGAAGATCCTTCTAGAATCGGAAGCTTCTATTAGGTATTCTTACATTCAACTTATTCTTTCTTATTGCTAGGCCTTATTAATACTGGCCTTTATTACATCATAATATTTTATTCTACCTATGTGAGGGGTTAGGTCCTTAACATATCCTCCCCCTTAAAAAAAACCTTGTCCTCAAGGCTTGAGATGTGGAAATTGCTACTGAATGGTAGCTGGTTCCCAAGTGGCATCTACTGGGCTTGTATCTTTCCACTAGACTAACACTTCCTTGATGGTTTGTTGACGTAGGTGATGTTCATGCTGGTCCAAAACTGCTTGTGGCTGTAGCCAAATGGAGCCTTCTTCGTCCAACTCAGGAAGGTTGGTTTTAGTTTGGCACTTAGTTCCAATCACCTTCTTTAAGAAGGAAACATGAAAAACAAGATGTAGCTTAGAATGACTGGGAAAATATAACTGATAGGCCACCTGTCCCACATGCTTGAGAATGGTATAAGGGCCATAAAATTTGGGCACCAGTTTCTGACAATGGTCAGCCTTGAGGGATTTTTTCTTGTAAGGTTGCAGTCGAAGAAACACCTGACACCCTTCTGCAAATTGACATTCAGAGCGACCTTGATCTACTTGTTTCTTCATGCGATTCTGGGCCATGACCAAATTCTATTTGAGGGTATGGAGAATATCCTCTCGAATTGTAAGCATTTGGTCAACCACCTGGACCTTTGAGACACCTAGTAAATATGAGAGAACTGAAGGTGGATTTTGTCCATATACCGCTTCAAAAGGAGTCATGTAGGTAGCTCTATGGTATGAAGTGTTGTACCACCATTCATCTAGTGGTAACCATTGAGCCCACTGATTTTTCTTTTCCGAGGAAAAACACCTCAAATATATTTCCAAACACTTGTTGACAACTTCAGTTTGACCATCAGTATGGGGATGATAACCTGTGATGAGATGAAATTGGGTTCCTTGTAGCTTGAACAATTATTTCCAAAAATTATAGGTGAAAGTTGGGTCGCGATAAAAAACAATAGAATGTCGCATGCCATGAAGCTTGAAGACCCGATCCATGAAAAATTGAGCCAAAGGGGATGCTGTAAATGGGTGTTGAAGAGAACATAAATGAGCATACTTGGAAAGGAGATGAACCACCACCATGATGACTAATTTATTTCCCGATTTAGGTAATCATACAATAAAATCCAAAGAGATATCCCACCAAATAGTAAGTGGAATCAAAAGCGGTTTGTTGGCAGCCACCATTTCTGTTGATTTTTATCACAATTAAAGTCACCACAAAGAGATTATACCTTTCTATAGATACCACCTCCTTGCCTTTATAAACACTTATGTTTTCGAGTTTCGAGGCAATGATTGGGATAAACTTATCTTATGAGTTTTTAGTTTAATTTTTCGTTTGTTTTTGTTTAAAAATTCATGATTGTAAGCATGAATTTAAATAAAAAATTGGTTTGGGTTCTGTAGTTCTGTTTTCTACCTAAGAAATTTCACTTTGAAGGCACCCATATGTTGATAAGATTCAAGGTTTATAAACTCATTGATTAATTCACCATCACATTTTTTATGCATTATGGGTAATGACTCATAATCAGTTCTATGGTTGATCATTTGGTTTTAATTTGTGAAATGCATGAATGCACAAACATTGGATTAACATTCAATATGGGTTTCATGCTCTCAATAGTCATATCTACTCCCATATCGTGGTACAAGTCTAATGTACCCACCATTACACCTCACCCTACTTTCTTGTGCATTACTGAAACCATTTATTATTTGAATTGGCGTTTGATACTGGTGGAGGGTTTGGTATTCATTATAGGTAATGGCTCATAGTTCTGTGTGCCCTCTGGTTTTTCATTTTTACAAACTCATTCTATCAAGCTATGGCAGTCTCCAAACTTCATAGTTTTCGGGCCATTTTAGTTTCCACAGACCTCTCTCTGCTACTAATTTATTGGAAGCTTAAGTCTCCCTCCCATGATATATTTTGTGTCCATTTCACGGTGGCCATGGCCCCTGTGGTTCGAATCGAACCAAAAGACTGTCAATCTCTTCTTTCCCATGATGATGCCATCGATGATTTCAAGGATCATGGTTGGGATATCTTCCTCAGGAAATTCGAAGGTTACAATTTTGTGGTCGCACGGGCCTTTTCATAGCCATTTGATGGGTTTAGGGATAAGATCGAGGATGTGCAATTGGAGGTCACAGAGGACTTCATAGCCCAGGTGACAGGACTCTTGTAGGAAGGTGAAAAGTGGTTTTAAAATGACAAAATGGAGGATGTTTCGTGGAGCTTGTTCATGGTCTCTTGCGAGTCTACCTTCTTCCCTAAAGGTATTCCTATTAACCTCCTTAAACCTTGACGATGATACCTTATATTGATTTTGAAACAATTTATAACCTACGAGGGTAGGTATGGTTTGGTCTTTTTATACCATATCTAAATGCTCATGATATTCATAGGGTTTGATTTGAACATGTTGTTCTACTTGTTAATGAGCCTATATAAAATGTCCAAGAACTATAAAATACAGAGCACGAACCCTTTGTCGAGCCTATTTCACCACGAGCTCGTAAAAATCATGTTGCTATCACACCTGTCACAAATAAGGGATAATTGGGAAATTTTCCTGAGTCAAAATGTTTTTTCCCACACTGACAACACAGTGAACCCACCTTTAAATATAAACCCCAATTTTGATAGTCCCGTGATCGACAGTCAGGGTTTCATTTCACCTGATGGTTGTGAAATTAATGAATTTGTGTCTATTGCTTTTCAAACTCCCATGGTTAAGAAATCATGATGTATTTTCTCGTCCAGGAAATCGTTGGAACAGGTAGTTGATAAATTAAAAGGAAAAGTTCCCCCTGTTCTTTCTAATGAACCTAATCAGAACCATGGTGATAAACCTAATGTAAGAAAATTTCGTAAGGGTAAGAAAAAGCAGAGTTCAGATTTGAATTTCATGAATAAGAAGTCTGGTCGATTGATATCTAGGAGTTTAAGGAGTCGAAAAAAGGATCATTTGAGATCGATCTCTACAATCGAGGTCAATGATCACTGTTCAAATCAAGAGATAAATGATTTCCTTCCTCAGGAAGATACATACAACCAATCTCTCAAGAATGAAAATGTTGGTCAGTTTGAGCAGTATGATTTTGTGTCTAGGTTACCTCCATGTTTGAAAGACCAAGAGGGATTTTTTGGCATTAGTCATGACTTGAAACAATCCACATGGAAGCATGAAATACCCATTTCTAAATACATTCTACATCGATATGCTATAACACTAGTACATTGTGACATTTTCTTAGATTGGGTAGAGTGTTGTTATAGGGATATACCATTGTTACAGGCCTAAGTAGAACATCTAGATTCTCAAAATTATCTACTGGAAAGAGAGAGCCAAGAGTTGAAAGCACACATAGAAAGGGAAAATAAAAGACTCAAGAGATCCGGTAATATGATCATAAAAAATGCAACCAAATTCAATGCCATCATTAATTCGGAACTGTCTAATCCTTCACTTGTTAATTTCTAATGGTAAAGTGATTTTGTTTGATTTTATTTCATTCTGTTATGAGAAATCAAAATAAGAAGGTTTAGTTTTGATTTTATTTGTTAATAATAAGACTAGTTGTAGAATCTTTGATTCTGTAATCAATCTCTAAAAATTAGTTAACATTATTTCTTGAATACCAATTTCATTTTTTCTATCTACAGGAAGATGATAATTATGATCTTTTTTACAAGGAGAAATCATCTTGGATCGTACTCTCTATTATTCAATAGTTTATTTATTTTATGTTGATAAAACTTTGTTATTATTTTGACAAACCAACTCCTACAAGAATGGTTTCAGTTGTACTATTTTTGTAATACAATCTATTTTTTAGGGATTGCACTCTATCTTGCATGATAAGAATTGGTGAATCCTAAACTGGTTTAAATAGTGATCACTGTTAGTGGTGAAGACATATTTGGCTAGGATAAATTATGGACATATGATTTTTGAAAACTGCTATGGAGAAGTTGTTCATCATTTGGATTTAAACCTGTGTGACGCTTACCTATTATGTTTTTTTCCTCCATCCTATGAAATATCGTAATGCTTGATGCAAATTTAGTCTGGTTATTGTATGGTATTTCATATTATTAAGTACTTTAATTATGTCTGTAATTTGTTGTTCCATATTACATCTATGATCAATCTGCCATTTAATTACTGTTGATTTATGTTAGATATTGAATGATGGATTATATGAATGCTTTGTATTGAGTTTCCTCTGTTATAAGTGTTCATTATTATAAGGTCACTAGATCTATACATTTATCATTCTGTCGTTATATTCTTGCTCCAATGCATCTTTGAGTTTATTCTGGGAGTGTTAGCATTGTTCTCTTATAGGTTCCCCTCGTAGGCTAGACAGTCAAGAGTTTGAATTGCATGGGAAGGTAAATTCAGTTTAGTCGATTAGTTACAGGTTAGTTTACTTGTTATTTATTTAAAATATTTTGTTAATGAAATAAGAAAAACATGAATTAGATTTTGACTTTTTATGTATTCTTATTTCAAATATTATTCGATTAGAATTCATTATTTTAGATCTTTAGACATTAAAAAAAAAAAGAAACAAAAAAATGTATGTTCTTTCTTTATCTCTTTCATAAACAATTTCAAAAACATTCATTTTGCAAGATGTCAAGTAAATCTTGTACGCTGTACATAAACTGTTTATAATCATATGCACATATTCATGTTTCCATTTGAACTATTTTAATTATTGTATTATTAGTATCATAGATTTATAGATTAGTTTCTTTTCTTTTATTATTTTTAGGACTTTAGTTGGCCAACGAAGCCATTAAACCCATTGGGTCATTTCATTTCAAATGGACAGGGTTATTTAGACAACCCTGATCCAGATTTGACCTTCTAGTTGACGATGTGTCAAATACACCCGTTAACAAATGGTGCTAGAAGGAGGGCCTGAATTTGATTGATGGCACGTGGAGGTCGCAAGACCCCTCCAAACAACCGTTCTCCCATTGCGACTCGTAGTTGCATTGACAAAAATGTTACACTTGAAACAACAACTACCTCAAATGACAACCCTAATATTCTTGTCGAACCAGTGACACCACTCCTCAAGGGATTGATGTCCATGAATTTTTCCACCAGTCACTTATAAGAACTCAAAGTGCCTTATCCCATATTAGACAACCTGGTAGACAACTCAATCAACCCCTTGACTTTACAAAATTACAAGAACAACTTCAAAGCACTGGTCTTCCTAGAAACATTGTAGGGACTGTGAATATCACCAATCCTACTGAAATCCTTATCCATAGTGTCGGAGGATCTGGTATTCCACCATCCCCAACTAGTTCCTCTCAACCTTCTTTGGGAGGTGAGCCCTCAGACAAAGGTAGTTCTTCATCAAAACTGTCCCAGCCTTCAAAACCACCCTCTCCCATGGAAAACCAAAATAATCCTTCTAGAACTTGGCTCGATCAAGACGTCATGGGTGTACTCGGACCCCAACACCCATTACCTAAACATCCGGAGAAATGGTTGCCCAAGTTCAATCCAGATTCAAAGCAATCAGCTGAGGATCACATCAAGAAAGTTATGTTATCCATTAGACTCCAGAGTGTTGAACACAAGGATGTAGTATGCAGATTATTTCCTTATACTTTCGAGGGAAATGCCTCCACTTGGTATTTTTCTTAACAGCCACAGACCATCGTCTCTTGGAACAAGTTCGAAAGTTGTTTTCTAGAAAAAATTGGAGATGATAAATCTCCATAAGTCTTGGTTATGGAACTCACTAGCTTAAAAATGAAATCTAAATAAAAAGTGAAGGACTTTAACCAAAGGTTTCTCACATTAAAGAACAAAATCCCTGTTGATTCGATGCCTGCGAAAATATTAGTTGTTGCATATTATACTAAGGCCCTGCACAATAACATAACAATATGGGTAAAAAGGTCCAAAAAGAACACTCTGTTAGAAGCCTTTGAGGAGGAAATCCAAATTGAGAAAGTTATATTAAGTCTAAAAGATAATCTTAGTAATGAAACTGAAACAACTTAATCTTCTAAGAAGAAAATAGAAATTCTTACTGGGCCTCCTCAAACAAAAAATCAACAAGAAACTTTAGACTTGGAGAGATTTGAAAAATCTTTCCAAAAATTGTCCAATCAGGTCATTGACTTAAAGAGATTAGCCGAGGAGGTATCCAAAAAAAGGAAGTTTCAAACCTCCTTTTAGAAATCCTTTTCCTCCAAATCGGCCAAACCCGACCACAGAACGTCTAAATTTTGAAAATTTACAGTATGCTTTACAGACGATATTAGAAGCACATGACAATTTTGTTTCTGTTCCTCCTGAAAATTCTGATGATACAATTGAAGAAGAGATACCAGAAGAGGAGGAATCATCTCCCCCTCTTTTCGGGCACTTGTCGGACAATATTTTCCAAGAAAATTTTGAAACTGTCCACCCCTACAACACTAGGATTAAAACACAAACCAAGCCTATTACAGAGACAAGTAAAAATGTGTTTCCTAAATAAACAAAGCAAACTGAAACTAGAAAAAACTTAGCTACCCCAGTTTTAGAGTACGGTTTAATCGAATATTTGAAAAAGCTAAGGGCAAGTATTTCTGTTTTTGAACTGTTGAAATTTCCTCTTATTTTGCAAAAAATGCTTCAAAGCATCGCTGAAAACAATGAAAAGAGTGATGTTAGCGGAAAAAAGTCAACATAAATTGATTCAAACGCAGCCAAAAATGTCCGAACAAAAAAGACATATGAACCTCAAGACAAAAGGGACTTGGCAGAGAGAACTGTAGAAAATGTAAATACAACTGTCTTAGGGACAACAATAAAAAATTAGCAGAATTCTGCTGTTTCCATATGGAAAAATATCTCACCTTTTTTATTAAACTTTGGAATTTTTAATAGGAATGTACACAATTTCATGGTTGACTCTGGTGCATCATCAAATGTGATGCCTCTATCAGTATGCCATAAAATTAATGCAGAAGTACAACCTTCTGATCTTAAAATTATTCAACTAGATCGAATGATTGTTAAAGTGATTGGTGAGCTTAAGAATGTACTGATTAGATTATCATCCAATCCTAAATTTCATCAGATTATTGATATTATCGTTGTTTATTTTCTTGAATTTTATGGTTTGTTTTTAAGAAGAGATTGGTCAGAACAGCTGTACGGTTATTTTTCCACATATTGGTCTCACTTGTGGTTGCCTGAAAATGGACAACCCAACAAAATCAGGATAAACCAAGAATGTTGTCTTAAGCATACCATGACAGATTTGAATGATCCAAACTGTAACAACCCTAGATGAATACATGCTTAGGGATTATTAAGAAAAATTTATTAGATAATTAATTGTCCTAATATGGTTTTAATTAAACAATGATTAGTATTAATAATATTAATTGATTATTTATTTATTAATTAATTGTTTTTCACTTTTGATTAATTAATTAATTATTGCATATCACACTCAATGATATTGGTAATAATTTAAGGGGGGCTTAATAATTTTAAATTGTTTAATTAAAATGCTTTACGTATGCGGGAGAGGATAAGGCATTAAAGGAAGGGATAAGATATTAATGAAGGGGGGGATAAGGCATTAAAGAATGGGATAATAAATTAATAAGGGGGAGATAAGGAAATTAATGAGGGGGAAGAGTCGGTGAAGGAGGGATAAGGAAGGGAAGGAGTTGGAAGGGAGATTATTCTATGGGAGTTGGGGATGGATTTTGGGAGCTCTGAGTATTGTAGAGAGAAGTGAAGATTGGGAGTCAGATTGTATCAGTGCACCGGGGTTGCTGGGGGTTTTGGGCACGGAGGGCCAGGATATCTGTTGATATCCTGGGGCTAGGGAGCTACCTAGTTGGCTGGGAGGACGATTTTGGGTAGTGTTTTGCAAAAGCGGGAAGGAAGCAAGCTGCGGACAACAGGAGGGATAATAGCATCAGATTCAGGTATTTGCCAATAATTATGCATTGTTTTTGTATTAATTAGTTATTAAATTTTATTATTATGATGAATTTGATTGCAAATGTGTTAAATGAAGTAACTCTTAAATTTTACTGCTCTGTTGTAAATTAAATGGTTGTTTATTTAGTTTGGCTCTTACACTTGGTATCAGAGCCCTGGTTCAAAATCTGGAACCAAGGGCCTACCTACCCAATCATAAATTTAAATAAACACTCCTAGTTAATTGTGGTAAACCCTAAATAAACGAATTAGGTTAAATAAGAATCTAGGCCTATGGTCAGTGCACAAATCGTGTTTTTATAGTTTCTGAGGTTAAAATTGTTTCAGATAACTGGATGGGATTCCATTAGAAACTAGAATGAAAGTTTTTACCGTAGTATTTTTGCATTATTCAATGCTTACAAAATCTGTTCTTTAGCACATTTGTTTAGGATACCAGGGTTTCATTTAGGGTTTCTTTCTCTTTTAAAGTTTGTGGGTATTAGTAAACGGATGATTAACAGAGAGTTTGGACAAGGTTTTGAAGTTTTGGACAACCTTAGCACCTACTGTGTCTTTTTATTCCTTAGGAGAAAAGTATTCTCATTAGAATTTTTAGTAAACTGCATGCTAGTTAGTTGGAACATGCCAACTATAGGTTCCAGTTAGTTTGTATCAAATAAACGAGGAAGAAACGATTAGTGAAATTAGCCCAAATTCCTGTACTACAGTTGAAAACAATAATATGGTCTGCGTTAGCTAGCCGACTTAACTCTAGGAACATAATTATTAGACAAGAAGGTATATGGGTGTGTGCGCTATGTACCATAAACGAGAAATAGTTTCATATTAAGAAACAAAAAAAAAAATCCCATGTTTTGGGATAAGAAACATTTAGGGCTTTTTGATACATATTCCAGAAAACGCAAAATTTCCAACTATCTATAAGCATCATACAAAATATATTGCAAATCATTCAAATTGAGACTAACAGATCCTGATCAACCAAATTTGGAGACATGATACTATCTGGACACCGCTATTGGTTGAATGAGCAAGAAGACTATCAACAAAACAAGAACCAACCCAGCCTCGGTCTCCACCCAAGAGCCTAATGCACCCAACCCCAGCCCCAGCCTCAGCCGCAACCTCGAAACCGATATGAGGCACTACAATGAACACTACAGTAAGATTTTAAAGGTGATAAGAGGATTTGACAGCGAACACAAAAAAAATAAAATAAAAAAAAATGCCCAAAACACATTTCTGTTACTAAATAAAACAAAAAAAATAGGATATATATTATCATTCTAGAAAAGCGAAAAACAGAACTAGGAACATGCACCTCATACACATAATATATATCAAGCTATGGGCTGTGTAACTGCGCCCTCTAACTGTTGTGTACGCCGCAGTGAAGGTATGTTGTTGCTGGAAGCACCTTTTGGAGCAACAGGTAGATTCTAACACTCCAGAGGTGAAGATGTCACGGTGGAGTGAAATGCTTGGCATAAAATTCGACCGTATATACTCAGCCACCTGCAACAAAAAAGAAAAAATATGATTATTTACATGCTTAGAACCAAATAAATGATCCAACATAAACACAACTGACAACACTAAAGATTTGGAGGGGGCTCAATATCCTGAGACGAGTGGCTTCATGGTTAGAGCGATGCCAACTGAGCAGAGAATCGAACCACTGACTTAGACCAGAGACCAATCACCAAAGCCAAGACCACGAAACCATTCCCGAACTAGAAAAGTATGCAGGGCCTATTACCCTCAAACCCCTTTGCAAACAAATAAAAAAACTCACCAGCCTATGGCCATTACCAGAGCTCCGCCACAGTAGCAGAGAGGGAGAAGCCAAGGGCGCAAATGCTTAGAGAGATAGGCGGGCGTGAAGGAGTGTTAGGTCTGAGGAAAGTTTAGGGTTTGATTAAGAGATGTGTAGGGTTGGGAATGAACATAGGTATGGGAGGGGCATGTAGGCCTCATGCGAGGACCCACTGCCCAAGTTAAAAATTGTTTATTTATTTATTTATTATTATTTTGGGTTAAATCTTAATGTCGAATAATTAGAAATAAAGGTTTAAATTATTTAGTTTAAATTTAAATATAATTTAAATAATAATAATAAATAAATAAATATATAAATATTAATAAACTAATAAATTATAAATTTAGTAAATCAATAAAAGAAGAGATTTTTTTTTATGAGTGTTTAGATTTAAAAAAAATAATAATAAAAATTAATTAACCTAGTATCAATATTAAAGTTAAAGTGATTATCAAAATTCAAATTAAAGATTCAATTAAAGTTTAATTAGTAAGTAACCTTAATTAGTTTAATTAAGGTAAAATGAAGTTAAACTATATTAAAAGTTAATTAAAATATTAGTTAAGTTGAATAATATGGGGCTAAGAAATTTTTTTATGGAGTCCACGGGGATCGAACCCCGGACCTCCTCACCGGTCAAGTCTTTACAAAGTCTTCCCTACCAACGCGCCATGCATTGTTTCTTTTACAAATAATTTCACATTTAAATACTTTAATTGTCATACCCAAGACCACATGCCAAGCTATCAAGCGCCTTTTAGAGCCGTACAGGTCACATGCCAAGCTATCAAGCGCCAAAKACATAAATGGAGGAGCCCACAAAGGGAYGTATGTGCTCAACGCGRCRTCTTAAGAAGAACACTAACACCGAAAGGTACATAGCGCTGGTGAACGCCGAAACGTGGCTGGCAGTTGTGGACAATTATTCAGTTGTCGCAGTTTAATCCTATTTAATCATTAAACGTGGTAATTATATAACCTTACAACAATTTTTTTTTATGTGATAGGTAAATGTTAAAAAGTAAACATGTTAACGGATGCCTTAATAAATGAAAGAAAATTATGAACGATAAATCTGACCCATTTATGTTGGAGGACGACTAAGAATAGTCAACATCTTCAATGCGTAGCCATCAGATAAGGGTTTAAGGCTAAGTAAGATTTAAAAGATCATTGATTGTGCCCATTGTCAGTAGGTGTACGCCTCTCGGTGTAAATTAATAAACATAAAGTTGGAAGTCACTTTAATCAAATTGTATGCGAAAGTTAAAAGGCTTAGACTAGGACAAGCAGGAAGGAGGCGACATATGCACTAGGAGCGTAAGCATAGAAAGTGGCGAGTGAGGCACAAGGCTAACGTAGCTACAGGGCAAAGGAACCAATAGTTCTTTCGTAGGGGTGAAGAAATCAAGCTTAGACGCTTAATCCTAACCCTAACCTAGCCAATCCCCTAATGGAGTAATGTCTGTTTACAGACAAGTAAAGAAAACTTACGCCTAACCCTGTTTCTAGTT
>WSFP011501225.1:0-13848 GCA_009831015.1 Picea engelmannii | reverse complement strand
AGAAGTTGAACCAATTCATTAGTTAAGTTAACTAAAAGACTCAACTAACGTTAGTTAGGGGGAAGAGTAAAAATTATAATAAGGGTCATAAATAGTAATAACTAGTAGGTGGGACCCCTTGTAACTCCCTTTAGTTCATAACAATTATAACATAACCATTAGTTAAGCAAAATACACCTCCTTGTGTCTCCCATCAACATATTCACTTTTGGTAACTTAAACTCATGAAATTTGAAGTTATTCCAAAAATAATAAAAATCAAAAGCCACATTCCCCTTTGCTAATGTTACCATTTTTAGTCCTTCTCCTTGATAGAAGTGTAATAAGCCTTTGTTCTTAGCCTTTTATTTGAATAGCTCATCCCTGCATGCGTGATTTATTAGCAATGATCTTTTAATTAACCATACATGACAACTCTTTTAAAATATGAAATGGATTTTGGCTCAGCAATATATCAGATTCATGCAATCCAATCCATACAAATTGTTTTACCGCTTATCAATGAGCAGGGGGTGAAAAGGGTTCTGGGATATGCGAGGGGTTTGTATTGAGAGAAAACATGATTCCATGAAGGGAAAAGAACATGGTTACTACTCAATGAAAACAACAATCAACTGTAAGAAACCCAATAAAACATCACTGTAATCCATGCAAGACACTGCCACTTTCGACTGCTTTAACACCAAAATTCTCTTGACTGTAATTAATCTCAGAACAGGGAGTGAAAAAATGAATATGGGAGGTGAAGGGGTTTGTAATTAGCGAAAAATGGAATAATGAGAGGAAAGAAAAATTATTATTGTTCATGAGATTAATTAAGTGATCCATAAAACACTATGTGAAAGGAGATGTGTTAGCGTCGGAAGTCACTCCTGGATTGCTTGCAGGAGCAGATCCCGACACCCATCAATTTAATGTCACAATTTGTTTATAAAGGGATGATCAAATGGAGATAAAGGCTCGAGGATATATCACTCTAACTCGGGGACTGGATCTGGTACGTAAAGAACAAAGGAGGTCTGGAATCCTAAATTCAGCCAGTGGGTTGATTAAAAGATGTGCAGGTGGAAGACTTAGGAGAAAAATGAACAAACTACCTCAGTCAACAGGCCTTTCGACGGTCTGTAGGGGAAAAACTCTGAACGCAGGATCCTCCTGGTTCAGGGCTTCAAGAAACTAAAGAGAAGACTTGACTGGATCCTCCAATTCCAAGTCATTCAGTGTTAAGGAAATCACAGGAAAGGCCCTGAAACCACCACCGGATTTAACGGCAGAGACCTGAGCTGTTGCTTTTCTGCAAATTTTTGACATTTGATGCAGGCTCTGACCCTTTTGCAGACATCAGTGAACACGGTAGGCCAGTAGTACCCAACCCTGAGGATTTTTTGGGCTGTGGCTCTCCAGAAATGGTTCCCTCCACACACGCCACTGTGAAATTCATCCACGACCGTCTCGGCCTCTGGTGGACTCATGCATTTTAAAAGCACCCCCAAGGGGTCTTTCCAATATAACACTTGATCGATCGGGTAGTATCTGACTGCTTTGAGCTTGAGATCTCTTGCTTTGCTTCTTTGTAGGACATTTGGAGGTCGCAGCTCCTACAGAAAGTATATTACATCCTTATACCAAGGACATCGAGCCAATGGGGGCTCCCTTTGATGGTCTACGTCAGGCAGTCGATCTTGCTGAATACCTGAGCATTCGTTGATGAAACTTATCCCCAAAGCTTGGCAATTTGCTTCAGCCAACAGCTTGGCTAAACCTTGACCTTTGATCAATTTGGTGGGTCTTATTTCCAGGTCGAATTCCAGAATTTTAGCTATCCATTTACTCCTTCTCCCGTCTATGTCAGGTTGAATAAGAATGTCTTTAACAGTAGCCGAGGGGACATAGGCGATGATTTTTTACTGCAGGACATAGGTTCTAAAAGCTTTGAGAGATTTTACCAAAGCATACGCCTGCTTCTCCATAGTGTCATACCTGACTTCGACGTCCCTCAATGCTCGACTGAAATAAGCAATGGGTTGCTCTAGCCCAATGTTGTTTGTCTATAATAGAACAACAGCCACTATGTCAGGTGAGGCAAAGGAAAAGATAAGGAAATCCTTTGAGTAGTCGAGACTGATAAGCACAGGAGCTTCAGTTAGGGCCTTCTTGATTTGTTCAAAGGAATGTCGTGATTGAGGGGTCCACCTTACTTCATTCTCTTTCTTCAACATGGTTGTGATAAGCTTTACCTCCTCAACAAAGTTAGGCACAAACCTCCTCAGAAAATTAATTTTACCGAGGAAAGATTGGACCTCCTTCTTAGACCTCGAGATTGATAAGGATTGTATCGCCTCAACTCTGCTGGGGTCAATTCTGACTCCTTCTGCAGATACTATGTGGCCTAGTAACTTTCCCTCCTGCATGGCAAACAGAGATTTCTTGGGGTTTAATGAAATGCCAAACTCTCTGCATTTCAAGAAAACCTTCCTGAGATGACGACAGTGTTCTCTATCAGATTTTGAAAACACTGTGATGTCATCCAGATAAACGACCATGAATTTATCCTTTTCCCAGATGAAATCTATATCCATGGTGCGCTGGAATGTCGCCACTGCATTCATTAATCCAAATGGCATCTTGGCATACATGAATATGCCCCATGGAGTGGTGAACACTGTCTTTTCCCTGTCCTCGGGCAGAACGGAGATTTGATTGTAGCCAGAGAATCCATCAATCATGGACATCCTGGAAGCTCCTGCTACCCTCTGCAGTATATGTTCCATCTTTGGTAGGGGGTAGTTATCCTTTCGTGAGCTCCTGTTAAGGTTTCTTAAGTCTACACAGAGTCGGATCTCTCCATTCTTTTTCCTTACTGGCACCAAGTTGGCCACCCACTCTGAATATCTCAGTGGTACAATGATCTGAGCTTGAAGCAGCTTCTTCACTTCCCTCTCCATGATAGGCAGCAGCATAGGATTGATCTGTCTCAGCTTCTGCCTAAACGGCTTTGCATCTTCTTTTAATGGGATTTTATGATCGATGATAGAAATGTCATATGTTTTGAGGTCTTCGTACGTCCAGGTGAAAACATCTGCAAATTCCCTCAAAAGTCCAATGTATTCAGACCTCTCCTCCTTTGTCAGACTTCTTGACAATTTAAAATACTTGTGCTCACCCTCAGTCCCAATGTTGCACTGAATAGTACCCATGTCCTCCTCTGAGACTTCTCCTTTTAACGATACATCATTTCCATCGAAAAGTCTTTCCAAAGGAACCAGTCCTCTGGGAATATGGTTGGTGGGCAGCTGTACAATGTCACACTCTGCAATTTTATTCAAAAAATTACCCCCATCGAGCTCTTCCTCTGAGACGACGTCTTGGTCAATGTGCATTTCTAAAAATTCCTCGACAGTCCCCAAGAACTTTCTGATCTCGAGATCATCCTCGAATACCTTCCAATGTTTGACGTTGTCAGGTATGGAGGGTCTGTATTTTACTTCCACGTCATATCTAAATTTAGGCGGCAAGGGTACCTTGAAATTACTTGTTGATGTAGCCAAAGAATCTGCCATTGTGTTCTCCTCTCTTGGGATGAATGAAATGTTAAATGCTGAGAAGAAACTGTCAACTAGGTCCCACACCTCATTTCTGTAGCTTCTGAGTCGAGGATGCTTAGCCTGATAAGCGTTTTTTATCTACTGGACCACCAACTCTGCATCACCGAACATTGCTACCTCCTGAATTCCCATTTCCCTCGTAGCTCTTAATCCCAGAACAAGAACCTCATACTCTGCCACATTGTTGGTAGCTTAAAATTCTAATTTGTATGACAGAGATATGATTTCCTGAGCAGGTGATAAAAAAACCACCCCAGCTCCATCGCCTTCCCTAGAAGAGGCTCCATCAAAGAACAGTTTCCAGATGGGGGTGATGGAGGGAGGAAGTTTAGGGTAAATGGTGGGTTGCTTTCTGAGTTTGAGAGGAGGCTCGGGGGCATATGTGAGTTGTAGTAAATTGGAGCCTAAATCAGTGTCCAAGGCAAAGATGGGATGGTTGGTAGGGTTGGCTTCATCACTGATTATGTAGGCCAGTTGGGCTTCCCTGTATAGTCTTCTATGCTCCCCTCCGAACACTAGGATGGTAGCATACGTGAGGTCCATCTGCAAGGTTCCGCCCAGTATTTTTATCCAAGATCTTGACAACAACATATCGAACTTGGGAGGAACATCGGCCACTACAATATCCATGACCGGGCTTTTCATGGGCAGTTGAAACAAGGTCATGACCAGGTCTTTAATAAATCTGAGGCACTGAACTCTCCTGGAGTCAAAATAATAGAGGTCATGATAGGCTCAGGTGACTTATAGTCCTAACTCTTCCATCACAGTTTTGGGCATGAGGTTGTGAGAAGCCCCTGAATCCATCAAGCAGTTGTGCAACACTTTATCATGTATGTTCAGGGATGTGTAGAAGGGAGGGGATGAATCATCTCTATCTTCTACCATGGGACCTGAGACAACTGCTGGCTTTTCATCTTGGAGATTTATGGAGTCTGTGGGAAGGCATGAGGCTTCAGACTGTAAAATCTCGGAGAAGCATTTTTTAAATTCTTCATGTTTAATTAGCTCGGTGAGGGGCACAGGGATTCTGATCTTTTGAATCTCATGCTCGAAATTAAAAGAAGAGGTAGGCTTTGGAATTTCTCTTATTTCAGGAACATGATTGTGGACAGTGGGAGAGAGGGGTTGAGCCTTCTTACCTTTGTGACTGTCAGCTACTGCGTTAGCAGGCTTTTCTGTTCTAGTGGACTGCTCAGGAATATCAGGTGTTGTTGTCTTTTTGTCAAACCTCAGGTTATACCTGCCTCGGCCGCCGCTAACCTTGTCTCTCTTGCTCAATTCATTTAGTTGACTATCCATGAGAGACTCCTTGTAAGCTGTTTTAGTGAGATGAGGAAAAGGAGGAGTGTCCTCTAAGCAGTGGATTTCAGGGTCAAGCTCATCTATTTCTCTTTCTTCCTCATCGGCCACCAAGTTGTTCTGAAAAGGGGCCTGAATTCTCTGGTCTTCTCTGTCTTTGTCCCTTTGTTCCCTTGGGAAGGCCCGTGGCCCATGGTTATCAGATCTCCTTAAACCTCTACCATCGACATTCTGGGGATTTCTGTACATGGGCTTCCCTTCTAACTCCAACCTTTCCATCCTAGCAGAAAGTGACTTGAGTACCCTAGCTGTCTCATCTGCCTGAAGGGGCAGGGGAGAGGAACTGGATGAGGCAGCTTCAGGCCTCTGCCTGGATATGTTCCTACCAGCAGCATGCCTGAGTCGGTCAACAACCAATATATTAGACTCTACTTCCACGGCTGCATCTTGCATCTGAGCCAGAGTAGTGGCTCTTCTTTCGCTCAACAAGAGGTAGAAATCGGGATCAAATGCACTAGCATAAGTAATCTTTGCAAAGGCTTCAGAGGGTTTTATCTCAGCAGGGATTTTGTTGTACATTTTATTAAATCTCTTGGAGAAATCGGAGACGAACTCTCCTTCCTTTCTCTTCAAAGACCCAAACTCGGCCATGTAATACATGAAGTCTTTCTTATCTCCCCACTATCTTAAAAAGGCATTATCTAAAGCTTCGATCCCATCAATAGATCTAGGAGCCAGGGCCTTAAACCATTTTCTAGCCTCTCCTTGGAGACTATGGACAAAAATCCTCATCCATACGTCTGTGTGCATGATCTTATTATCATTTGTGAAACTGTAAAAGGCTTCTAGGTGCTCTTCTGCAGTTATGATCCCCTCACCTGTAAACCTGGGCAGCTATTTGAGGTAACCATCTGTTGGGAGGGCGTTGAGAGGCTGCAGTAGCACAAGGGGAGCATACCTAGCGGCTATAATGGCCTCCATTCAGGCCAGAGGGGGATTAGCACCAGCCATAGGAATATTAGGTTGAGGAGATCTTGGAGGAGAAGGAGTTTGCGAAGGGATTGCTGAGAATGAGCCTGTAATTGGAGTGGGGAACAAGAGGGGATTTAAGGAGAAGGCTATCGAGCTCAAGTCAGCGGGTGCTCCTCTTTGTATAGGAGTGGTTAAGCTAGGCGTAGGGAAATCTTCTGTGGTCCTGGGTCTACGCCGGGGTATAGCTTCAGGGGAGAGGGGAGTGACAAGGTATTGACCCTCCGATCCCAGACCATGAGAGGAAAACTCGACAGGAACACTCCCAAAATTTAGGAAAGGAGAAACTGCAGAAACAGGCCTGTTAGGAAATTGAGGAGGGGAAAAAGGAGCTCCCACAGAAGGATGTGGTGGATTACCTGGTTCAGTGATGGACGCTTCTTCTTCAGAGGCCTTTCCCCTTCTGAGCACCGCCTCTAGATATGTTTCAGGCGTAGCTAGAGGCAACTGTGGATGAGACCGCGTATGCCTACCCCTGAAAGCCACAATTGACAGGGCAGGTCCGCCACAGTGGAGTCGTCACAATGGAGTCGCTAGGTGCATGTTAGCAATCTTGAAAGGCTCTGATAATCCGATGCACCTTCGGATTCAGAAGCTCAATGTCATTCTACCTAGGGAAAATCTTCAATTTCATCCCCGACAACGGCACCAGAAATGTTAGCGTCGGAAGTCACTCCTGGATTGCTTGCAGGAGCAGAGCCCGACACCCATCGATTTAATGTCACAATTTTTTTATAAAGGGATGATCAAATGGAGATAAAGGCTCGAGGAGATATCACTCTAACTCTGGGACTAGATCTGGTACATAAAGAACAAAGGAGGTCTAGAATCCTAACTTTAGCCAGTGGGTTGATTAAAAGATGAGCAGGTGGAAGACTTAGGAGAAAAATGAACAAACTACCTCAGTCAACAGGCCTTTCGGCGGTCTGTAGGGGAAAAACTCTGAATGCAGGATCCTCCTAGTTCAGGGCTTCAAGAAACTGAAGAGAAGACTTGAATGGATCCTCCAATTCCAATTCATTCAGTGTTAAGGAAATCACAGGAACCGATTAGAGACTCCGTAACTATTACAGTGATTCATTACAACATCATCCTATAACAACTACAACTCGACTGGATCCTCCAATTCCGAGCTGCTCTAACACAGTATAACAAAGATGTAAAGAAACTGGCATTCATAAGGCAAGAAGTCTCAGAAGTCTATACATAACCAGAGCATCAGTGCTTCATTAAAGCTTTACAACCAGGAGCTCTGCTCAACCATCCATCCCTTACAAAAATACAAAGACTGAGTCTATATACTCAGAGAAAAACGCCTAACAGAGGCGTGCCCAGTTGCCCAAGTCTTGGTGTCCCTTCATTCAAACTCATACTGATATTCTTTGTCGGACACCACCTTAACTGTGCATGGCTCCCACAGGGGGAGTAGCTGAATCAGTAAATGTCGAGTTAGCGTGTGCAGACCTCCTCTGGCTAGTCGAGGACTCGGCATGTCTTTTTTGAAAGACTGGGTACACAGGACCCTCTCAAGCAGACCGCTTACCAGACCCTCCATACCTTGCAATTAATGATTGAGGCGAGGCCTCAACCACCATCTCGTTTCTTCATTCATTCCTGGCAGCTATCGAGATCCAGACCACGTCAAACTGGAGTCTGAAGAGAAAAGTGCCCCCCTTCAAAGATTTAGCTCAACGCTTCGGGGCCCGAGTAGCTGAATGACAAATATAAGCGCCCCTTCCCCAGGCCTCCTTCTTGGTGACCAGGCGCCAAAACCATGGGCCTGGCTCTGGGCGCTATCGGGAATTCGGGGTTCGGGGTTTCGCGGTTCCTACTGTCGAGAACTCCTTACCTCTCCAATATGCGATTTGCGATGAGCTCCTTTCACGCGCGAGCCCTCCTGAGCTTAACTCCTGTCACATATGACCACGCCTCCACGACCGTGGTCTTACCCTCCTATCGGGATTACCCTTATCGGAGTTTCGGCACTTGCGATGTCACGATTCACAAGTCCTCCAGACTCGCGAATCTTCGATCCCCGATGGCTCCTTCCGTGCTATCCCTCCGACTAGGCCCTGGTCCAAGTGAATGATACCATATGCCCGCAGCCATATAGCTTTCCATCGGGGTTTCGGGGTTTCCGACGTCAATGTGAACGCATCCTCGAGGCTCGCGATTCTTCGATCCCCGATGGCTCATGACCGTTGAACTGTCAATGGTTCGTTCCCCGTCGTGAAAGCCTGCCACCTGTCCTCCTGACATTCGGTGTGGCCCCACGCTCCTAGGCCTTATCGGGAAATCGCGTATCGCGATTTTCCAATGCACGAAACCTTTGCTTCATGAACTCTCGAATGTCGAAACTCCGACGCGGACAGACCTTGCGCCACGCGTCCTTTGGGATGAATGGCTATCATCCATTCTTGAACATGCTATGGGCGCTATCTAATGTGTTAGCCTTGGCGCAGATTTGCTGATCGTGATTTCCCGCTCACCGCTGATTTGATTATTTGGATACATCTCGGACGTTGAAATCGGGGCGCTCGCTCACTTGACCTGGGCCCGAAATGGATCTCTTTGTGTGCTATGCTTGGGCACTTATCGCAATCCCACAGACCTGTGTACCTTTATGCCCCGATACCACAATTGTTACTAACATTAGGCTCCATGGGGGATAGAGTCGTCCCTGCGATGCTCTAAGGACTCATTTTGCAGTTCCAGTGCCTCGTTGTTGGGCTATAGAGTCATTATTAGGCCGCAAAAATAAAAACGACAAGGAACTAAGAAACAAAAGGACAATATGTACAAACAAAGGAGCCATCTGAGACTCAAACAAAACATTTCTTCAGGAAGTTCCCATTCACTGGGCTGTTGAAAACTTCTTCACCTTCCAAATCTCGCAACCTGTATGTGTTATTTGAGAAAGTCTCAGAGATTCTGAAAGGCCCAATCCACAAGGCTTCAAATTTGTTGTGTTTTCCCTTATCTTGCTTAGGAGCATCCCATTTCAGCACCAGGCCTCCTATCAGGAACCACTCCTTCTTATCCTTCCTATCGAAGACTTTCTTGATCTTTTGCTGATGGTCCTGAATCCTATCAATTGTCTGCTCCCTAGCCTGCTGGACCTCTACTAGCTGATGAATCCTTCTGATCATGTCATTAGGCTCTTCCTGATAATCTTGGAAGAATTTCACTACGGGAATGGCCAGTTGAGAAGGGAAGACTACTTCAGCTCCGTAGACTAACTAGAAAGGGGAGAGACCTATAGATCTCTTTGTAGTCACCTGATCAACCCATAGGGCGAATTTCAACTTTGAATTCCAATCCCTTTTGTTGTCTTCCAACAACCTTTTGATGATCCTTATCAGGATTTTGTTGGAGGATTCCGCTAGACCGTTGCCCTGTGGATAATATGGGGTGGAGTGAATCAATTTGATCCCGAACTGTTCACAGAACTTGGCTAGCAGTCCAGACCCAAAAGCGGCTGCATTATCAGTGACGATCTTATTTGGGCAGCCGAACCTTGTGATGAGGTCCTCCAAGAATCCAATGATTACCTTGTGGGTAGCACTCGTGGTGGGGATAGCTTCAATCCACTTGGTAAAGAAATCTGTAGCAGTCAGGATCCACCTGTGCTGCCCACTGGAGGCAGGGTGAATTTCTCCAATGAAATCTAGGCCCCACTGCTGGAAAGACCCTAAAACCACCACCAGATTTAATGGCAGAGACCTGAGCTACTGCTTTCCTGCAAATTTTTGACATTTGATGTAGGCTCTGACCCTTTTGTATACATCAGTGAACATGGTAGGCCAGTAGTACCCAGCCTTGAGGATTTTGTGGGCTGTGGTTCTCCAGAAATGGTTCCCTCCACACAAGCCGCTGTGAAATTCAGCCACGACCGTCTCGGCCTCTGGTGGACTCATGCATTTTAAAATCACCCCCAGGGGGTCTTTCCAATATAACACTTGATCGATCAGGCAATATCCGACTGCTTTGAGCTTGAGAGCTCTTGCTTTGCTTCTTTGCAGGCCATCTGGAGGCTGCAACTCCTGCAGAAAGTATATTACATCCTTATACCAAGGACATCGAGCCAATGGGGGCTCCCTTTGATGGTCTACATCAGGCAGTCGATCCTGCTGAATACCTGAGCATTCGTTGATGAAAATTATCCCCAAAGCTTGGCAATTTGCTTCATCCAACAGCTTGGCTAAACCTTGACCTTTGATCAATTTGGTGGGTCTTATTTCCAGGTCGAATTCCAGAATTTTGGCTATCCATTTACTCCTTCTCCCGTCTATGTCAAGCTGAATAAGAATGTCTTTAACAGCAGCTGAGGGGACATAGGTGATGATTTTTTACTGCAGGACATAGGTTCTAAAAGCTTTGAGAGATTTTACCAGAGCATAGGCATGCTTCTCCATAGTGTCATACCTGACTTCGGTGTCCCTCAATGCTCGGCTGAAATAAGCAATAGGTTGCTCTAGCCCAATGTTGTTTGTCTATAATAGAACAACAGCCACTGTGTCAGGTGAGGCAAAGGAGAAGATAAGGAAATCCTTTGAGTAGTCGGGACTGATAATCACATGAGCTTCAGTCAGGGCCTTCTTGATTTGTTCAAAGGAATGTCGTGACTGAGGGGTCCACCTTACTTCATTCTCTTTCTTCAACATGGATGTGATAAGCTTTACCTCCTCAACAAAGTTAGGCACAAAACTCCTCAGAAAATTAATTTTACCGAGGAAAGATTGGACCTCCTTCTTAGACCTCGGGATTGATAAGGCTTGTATCCCCTCAACTCTGCTAGGGTCAATTCTGACTCCTTCTGCCGATACTATGTGGCCTAGTAACTTTCCCTCCTGCATGGCGAACAGAGATTTCTTGGGGTTTAATGAAATGCCAAACTTTTTGCATTTCAGGAAAACCTTCCTGAGATGACGACAGTGTTCTTTATCATATTTTGAAAACACTGTGATGTCATCCAGATAAACGACCACGGATTTATCCTTTTCCCCGATGAAAGCTATATCCATGGCGCGCTGGAATGTCGCCCCTGCATTCATTAATCCAAAAGGCATCTTGGCATACATGAATGTGCCCCATGGAGTGGTGAACATTGTCTTTTCCCTATCCTCAGGCAGAACGGAGACTTGATTGTAGCCAGAGAATCCATCAATCATGGACATCCTGGAAGCTCCTACTACCCTCTGCAGTATATGTTCCATCTTTGGTAGGGGGTAGTTATCCTTTTGTGAGCTTCTGTTCAGGTTTCTGAAGTCTACACAGAGTTGGATCTCTCCATTCTTTTTCCTTACTGGCACCAAGTTGGCCACCCACTCTGAATATCTTAGTGGTACAATGATATGAGCTTGAAGCAGCTTCTTCACTTCCCTCTCCATGATAGGCAGCAACATAGGATTGATCTGTCTCAGCTTCTGCCTAAACGGATTTGCATCTTCTTTTAATGGGATTTTATGCTCGATAATAGAAATGTCATATGTTTTGAGGTCTTCGTACGTCCAGGCGAAAACATCCGCAAATTCCCTCAAAAGTCCAATGTATTCAGACCTCTGCTCCTTTGTCAGACTTCTTGACAATTTGACATACTTGGGCTCACCCTCAGTCCCAATGTTGCACTGAATAGTGCCATCATCCTCCTCTGAGACTTATCCTTTTAACGATACATCATTTCCATCGAAAAGTATTTCCAAAGGTCCCAGTCCTCTGGGAATATGGTTGGTGGGAAACTGTACAATGTCACGCTCTGCAATTTTATTCAAAAAATTACCCCCATCGAGCTCTTCCTCTGAGACGGCGTCTTGGTCAATGTGCATTTCTGAAAATTCCTCGACAGTCCCCAAGAACTTTCTGATCTCGAGATCATCCTCGAATACCTTCCAATGTTTGACGTTGTCAGGTATGGAGGGTCTGTATTTTACTTCCACGTCATATCTGAATTTAGGCGGCAAGGGTACCTTGAAATTACTTGTTGATGTAGCCAAAGAATTTTCCATTGTGTTCTCCTCTCTTGGGATGAATGAAATGTTAAATGCTAAGAAGAAACTGTCAACTAGGTCCCACACCTCATTTCTATAGCTTCTGAGTCGAGGATGCTTAGCATGATAAGCGTTTCTGATCTGCTGGACCACCAACTCTGCATCACCGAACACTGCTACCTCCTGAATTCCCATTTCCCTCGCAGCTCTTAATCCCAAAACAAGAGCCTCATACTCTGCCACATTGTTGGTAGCTTCAAATTCTAATTTGTATGATAGAGATATGATTTCCTGAGCAGGTGACACAAAAACCACCCCAGCTCCAACGCCTTCCCTAGAAGAGGCTCCATCAAAGAACAATTTCCGGATGGGGGTGATGGAGGGAGGAAGTTTAGGGGAAATGGTGGGCTGCTTTCTGAGTTTGAGAGGAGGCTCGGGGGCATGGGTGAGTTGTAGTAAACCGGAGCCTAAATCAGTGTCCAAGGCAAAGATGGGATGGTTGGTAGGGTTGGCTTCATCACTGATTATGTAGGCCAGTTAGGCTTCCCTGTATAGTCTTCTATGCTCCCCTCTGAACACTGGGATGGTAGCATACGTGAGGTCCATCTGCAAGGTTCCGCCCAGTCTTTTTATCCAAGATCTTGACAACAACATACTGAACTTGGGAGGAACATCGGCCACTACAATATCCATGACCTGGCTTTTCATGGGCAGTTGAAACAAGGTCACGACCAGGTCTTTAATAACTCCGAGGCACTGAACTCTCCTGGAGTCAAAAGAATAGAGGTCATGATAGGCTCGGGTGACTTCTAGTCCTAACTCTTCCATCACAGTTTTGGGCATGGGGTTGTGAGAAGCCCCTGAATCCATCAAGCAGTTGTGCAACACTTTATCATGTATGTTCAGGGATGTGTAGAAGGCAGGGGATGAATCATCTCTATATTCTACCATGGGACCTAGGACAATTGTTGGCTTTTCATCTTGGAGATTTATGGAGTCTGTGGGAAGGCATGAGGCTTTAGACTGTAAAATCTCGGAGAAGCGTTTTTTTAATTCTTCATGTTTAATTAGCTCGGTGAGAGGCACAAGGATTCTGATCTTTTGAATCTCATGCTCGAAATTAAAAGAAGAGGTAGGCTTTGGAATTTCTCTTATTTCAAGAACATGATTGTGGATAGTGGGAGAGAGGGGTTGAGCCTTCTTACCTCTGTGACTGTTGGCTACTGCGTTAGTAGGATTTTCTGTTCTAGTGGACTGCTCAGGAATATCAGGTACTACTGTCTTTTTGTCGGACCTCAGGTTATACCTGCCTCGGCCGCTGCTAACCTTGTATCCCTTTCTCAATTCATTTAGTTGACTATCCATGAGAGTCTCCTCGTAAGCTGTTTGAGTGAGATGAGGAAAAGGAGGATTGTCCTCTAAGCAGTGGATTTCAGGGTCAAGCTCATCTGTTTCTCTTTCTTCCTCATCGACCACCAAGTTGTTCTGAAAAGGGGCCTGAATTCTTTGTTCTTCTCTGTCTTTGTCTCTTTGTTCCCTTGGGAAGGCCCGTGGCCCATGGTTATCAGATCTCCTGAAACCTCTACCATCGACATTCTGGGGATTTCTGTACATGGGCTTCCCTTCTAACTCCCACCTTTCCATCCTAGCAGAAAGTGACTTGAGTACCCTAGCTGTCTCATCTACCTGAAGGGGAAGGGGAGAGGAACTGGATGAGGTGGCTTCAGGCCTCTGCCTGGATATGTTCCTACTAGCAGCATGCCTGAGTCGGTCAACAGCCAATATATTAGACTCTACTTCCACGGCTGCATCCTGCATCTGAGCCAGAGTAGTGGCTCTTCTTTCCCTCAACAAGAGGCAGAAATCGGGATCAAAGGCACTAGCATAAGTAATCTTTGCAGAGGCTTCAGAGGGTTTTATCTCAG
>WSFP011501216.1:0-13848 GCA_009831015.1 Picea engelmannii | reverse complement strand
ATACTACCCTGTCAGAAGTTATGATGACTTGTATACTAAATGGACCACACTGCGGCAAGAAAGAGACCAAGCAGTGCCAGATTTCACAAATATCTTCCATACCTTGCACACCAAGCTGGGTATCAAAGATTCAAAGCGACATCTAGTGCTCAAGTATCGTGGTGCTCTGCATAGATACATCCAAACTGAAATGGAATTTCTAGACATCTCATCCTTGGGCGCGGCCTACTGATATGTCATCAAAATCGAGCAGAAGCTCAAACAAAAGACGCAACAATTTGGGCCTGGGAACCCCTCACAACAAAAGCCAGGAAAGGGTGGCCCCAACCCACAGAAGAAATGACAGAGCAAATATGGGCAATATCAAGACAACCAGTCCAAGCCCCAAGCAAAGAAGGACACCAGAAAGACAAAGAAAGATACCGGGAAGTGGTGCAACTTCCATAAGAGCCCTTGGCATAACACTGTTGATTGTCACTCAAAGCAGTCGTTGGTGGCTAAAGTGAAAGCCTCTAAATCATATGCGGATTCTAAATCTGAGCCAGAACCAGAAAGGGGAATATGGATCATTGACGTGGAACCCAGTGCCACTGTTGCTACCACCAAGCTCCATCCTGGTGAACCAGATGAGCCAGAAGAAGGAGAGCATCTCTTCCATTCACAGATGTGGGTAAAAGTCACCCCAGTGCACTTCATCATTGATAGCGGTAGCCAGAAGAAACTCATCTCATTAGAGTTTGTCAAGTGGCTGGCCCTGCCGACAACATCGCACCCGTAACCCTACACCATTGGATGGCTCCGCCAAGGAACCGATCTCTGCATCAACCAAAAGTGTCGACTGTCGCCCGGCATCAAGCCCTTCAAAGATGAGGTATTGTGTGATGTTGCTCCTCTCGAAGTTTGTGATGTTCTTTTGGGCCAACCTTATTTATGGAAACATCATGTTGTATATGAGTCTAGGCCTCGTAGTGTTATTATTACTTTGAACATGAAATTGTACAGGATACCCGAGGAAGTCCCACCTAGTGTTATTTCCTTGATCTCTGCTAAGTAATGCAGGAAGGTCATCTCTCAGATGGGGAAGTTTGTCTTCTTCGTGATTCGCTCTCAGAATAAGTAAAAGATCACAACCACATCCAGGGTCTTTGCGGTCGACCTCTCCACACAGTGAAAGCAAGTAGATAAGGCCGTGGAAGAATACTCAGATATCTTTTCCTCACCTACCAGGGTACCTCTGCACTGCCAGGTCAATCACCCCATCGATATGAACCCCGACACACCATTGCCCAATGGGCCAATCTATCGGCGCTCTCTATTAGAGAATGAGGAGATCAAGTGACAAATCCAAGAACTACTCCACAAGGGACACATTCATCCCACATCATCACCTTGTGGGAGCCCAATCATGCTGGTATAGAAGAAAGATGGAACCTAGTGACTCTGCATTGATTACAGGGCTCTGAATAAAATCACAGTAAAAAACCGATACTCGATTCCCCGAATCAACGACCTCCTTGATCAACTCATGGGGGATAAATACTTCAGTAAGATTTATCTGAAGTCTGGCTACCACCAGCTCCCGATAGAACAAACAGATGTATGGAAGACCGCCTTCGAGTCAAAGGAAATCCTTTTTGAATGGTTGGTCATGCCCTTTGGTTTGACAAATGCTCTAGCCACTTTCATGAGGATGATGGACGATATCCTCTAACCATTCACCAATACTTTTGTAGTGGTGTATATGGATGACATTCTTATTTACAACAAGACTTGGGTCGAACACTTGCAGCATATTCAATAGGTTCTGCACACCTTGCGACAGCACCAGCTATACGCCAACTTGGAAAAATGCTCCTTCGGCATGGACAAGGTCCATTACCTGGGCTACATCATTGATCAACATGGCATACATGTGGATCCATCCAAGATCCAAGTCATCCTTGACTGGCTAGCCCCAACCACACGCACTGAGCTTCGGAGCTTCTTAGGCCTTGCCAATTTCTATCGCAAGTTCGTGTTGGGATTCTCCCATATTGCATGGGCCCTCAGCCAAATAACCAGGGGTGGTGGTAAGGTGAAATTTGCATGGGGTCAGTCCCAACAACAAGCGTTCAATTATTTGGAGCAGCGCTTGTGCTCATCCCTAGTACTTTCACTACCAGACCTGCATCAACCCTTTGAGATTGAGACAGATGCTTCAAACTATGTTGTGGGTGTCGTTCTCACTCATTACGGCCACCCCGTGGTCTATCATAGTGAGACATTATTTGATATTGTTCGTAAGTACTCTACTTACGACAAAGAAATGTACTCCATTGTGCAAGCCTACCGCCAGTGGAGACATTACATTCTTGGGAAGGAGACAATCATCCACATTGATCATAAGCCACTGTAGTTCATGCAGACACAAGGAAAATTGCAGAATGACCACCATAAAAAATGGTCCACATACTTGCAGCAATTCCACCTCAAAATCAAGTATAAAACAAGAAGCACCAATCGTGTCGTTGATTGCCTCAGTAGACCGCCAGTCGCGGCACTCACCACGGTGCTAGAATCTTGTGGCCATGAGATCTCTTGATGGACCCAACTCTATGAGACAGACCCGGACTTCGCCACCACCTACCAAATGTTGGGTGCAAATGTAGTTGTCGATAATTTCCATCTGTTGTTGTGTCGTCTAGGCCATATTTGTGTTCCATCAAGTGAGCGAGTGAAGCTAATATGGGAAGCCCACTACATTCGGGTGGCAGGACACTTTGGTGTGGAAAAGATAGTGGCAATGCTACAGAAACATTTCTATTGGTCGAAACTTCGACAGGAAGTTAGTAAGTATATCAGGTCATGCACTGCCTGCGCTATTACCAAACCGACCACTGAGAAATAGGGCCTGTACACCCCTCTTCCTACTCCTGATAGGCCATGGTAATCCATATCAATGGACTACATGTTGGGCCTCCCATCCACCAAGCGGGGAAATGACTTTGTTTTGTGGTTGTTGATCGCTTTTCTAAGATGGCGATTTTGGTTGTCTATAAGAAGAGCATCACAGCAGAGGCCACCACCAAGCTCTTCTTTGAACGAGTCTAGGTACATTTTGGACTCCCACAAACCATTGTCTCATATCGAGACAATCAATTTCTCATCACATTCTAGTCGAGCCTCTGGTCATTGTTGGACACCAAGCTCACCAAATCCACGGCCTTCCACCCCCAGACATATGGCCAAACCGAGGTTGTAAATCAAATGATTGTGCATATCCTTCACATGTATAATTCAAAGAACCCTCGCACATGGGATGAGAGCCTTCCTTATGTCCAGCATAGCTACAACTGAGCCTTTCCTAGCTCAACCGACCACAGCCCCTTTCAGGTGGGGTTGGAATTCCAACCATTGGGTCACATAGATGTTGCACTTCCCCCTGCGGTCACCTCAACCGACTCATATCCTTCTCCAACTGATGTTGACAAAGCCACCTGGCTCATTGATCAGATCCAACACATCTACCAACAGGTTCAGGATATCCTACAGAAGTCCAATGACAAGTACAAACAACGCCATGATCAACATCGGGTGTCACATAAGTTTCAGGTGGGCGAAAAATTTTGGTTGCACTTGCAGAAAGAATGCCTTATAGGACCCCATCGGAAGATTTTCCCAATCTATTATGGGTCATACACCATCACCAAGGTCGTAGGGGATCATTATTTTGAGCTCAACATTCCTCCTTTCCTTGGACTGCACCCAGTGTTCAATGTGGATCTACTTCACCCTTATTTCTGACCATTATTGGACACCTCAGAAGTAGCAGAACAGCTGACACCAACAGAGCTCAACCCCGACTACATACAACAGGAATCTAATGATCAGATTGTGGACACACAAATCAAGGGCACTTGACAACAAAGGATCTATCTTTATCGAGTCGTCAAAGCAGGACAACTCCTACACCAAGGCAAGTGGCTCACCTGGGGCCAAATTCAGCAGAAATTTCCTCATCTGATGGGGGACCTCAACGCAATGGATACCATTGCTTCCTAAGGATGGAGGATTGATACAGGTGGATATCAGTGGCCACCCACCTTTTCCAACTGGCTCAAAATAGTTTTCTGGCAATTTTGGTAATTTACTATTTTTAGCAACTTTCACTTCCGGAGTCGTTTTGAGGCCCTAAACGATGTTTTTTGGGAAAAAAAGGTTTTCATTATTTGAATTTGCTTCGATATTACACCTAAAATGAATCTCCTCGACGATACCTTTCCAACAGGATATCATACGCCTAAAACGGAGATCATATGCAAAAGTTACGACCCCGGGAAGTTGATGTACTAACTTACCCAAACGGGGCCCACATGACTTTTAGCGCTTCATCTCCTAGGGTTAGGTTTTTGGATGTCTAGGGTTTTTTGTCATTCCTTATTATGGTAAAAAGGCCTTTAGATCCTCATTGTAATCATCTTCTTGCGAATGAGCACAGTCATCACATCTCTTCTCAGAGATAAGCCGCCACCATTCCAACAAACTTGTTTCCGCTGCATTTTACAGTTTCATCTTATTTCATTATTGAATAGAAAACCAGTTTTATTGTATCTCTAGTATTATGTGTTAAGAACCTGTTAATAATCTGTATTCATTTCTTTCTTCTCATAAAATTCGGATCATCCTCCCAGAAACAGTTCCAAAAACGTAAAACACGTAGCCAAAATAAAGAGAGGGAACAAATCCTTGAACTGTAGCACTGAAAAACTAAAGGTGACATCAACTCCTTAGAAACAAAGAGATGAGGCTCTGAGTAGACATCAAACCGACACTAGAAAGAAGCAGTATCAGAGGAGGATCCAAACAACTACAGAGGAAAGAGTTTGCCCCAAAGGAGAAACCCTAGCAGCAAAAGCAATGGGCCCCGACAACCAAAACTTACGAGATCCACTAGGAAAAACCACACAAAACTGCATCCCACAATAAAAATAGATGAGGCTGAACCATATCATTAAGGAAGAAGTGAGGGGAAAATGCATTAGAATGCGATAACGAGGAAAACCTAGAGCCTTGCATCAACACTCTTGTCCATATCAAATCACAGACACAGATCCACATTGTCGCTCACAAGCCAACCTCCACAAAACCAAGATCCGAAAAACCAGAGATCACCAACAAACTCACCAAAAATGACTAAGACTGCAACAAGCCTCGTCATTTTCTATCGCAGACAGCGGCTAGGGTAAACTCTGGCTACAACCCCCAATGATCCCACCCAACCCAATGTCAAAATACCTTTCCTTAGTTCTTTTTTTGAAAGTATTTTGGAGACAAGATTATTATGAGAACAATTATAATGGTAATTAAGTAGAATGTAAAGAGGGACTCTTGTTATAGATCATATTATGAAGGATAAAATATGTTATGAAAAAAAATATTAAGTTTTAATGAACTCTTTTTATTATTATTTAAAGTGAAAAAAAAATCATATTGTGGGATAACGACATACCTTCATCCATACCTCTGATTGTGGGTTAAATGAAGTATTTTAGGTCACCAATGTTTACTCTAGAAGTGATGGGCATCCAACAATATTCGAAAACAAATATTGTTCGAATTTGGATGATATAATCAAGGGTGACTTTAAATCCTTCAAGTTAGTTCTTTTCAAGGTTAAATGGTGTAGGTTATGGATGAATGAACATGATCCTGAAAGAACTATTATTGATCATGCCAATGGATTTACCATGGTTAATACAAGGAAATTTGATCTTCGTATAGAAGCTTATTTTCTTCCAAGCCAATGTGAGAAGATCTTTTGTTCAGAGGTTCCAGGTAAAGCATGTTTGTCATACATTATTTGATATGATCCAAGAGGAAGGCCTATAAAATATAATGTACCAAAATAAGATTATATTGAAGAAGAAGAAGAACATGGAGAGGAGCATGAGGTAGATGTACTGTGAGACGAAGAAGTCGAAGAAGTTGAGCTAGTTGTAGATGAAAATTTTATCGATGATTATATTGATGACGATGTTGATATGGCCAATATTTTCAACATTGTCTCTATACAGATGTAGACTTGGATGAATAATAAGATCAATGATATTACATAAATGTTGAAATGTAGGAGGTATGTTATTATATATTTAATATCATTCATTCTCTTTAAATTATTTAGATATATGGGTTAATCATCGTCATTTCATCATAATAATAAAAAAATTCATCATCCTTCTCCTCCTCCTCATCATCATCATCACTATCACTGTCATCATGGTCATCATCATCGTCATTTCCATTTTCATGATCATTATCATATACTCATCATCATAATCAACATTTTCATCATCCTCCTCCTCATCATCATCATCGTCATAATCATCCTTATTGATTTCATCATAGTCTTCCTCATCATTGACGTTATAGTTTTCATCATCATTATCATCATCATCATCATGGTTGTCATTTCCATTGTCATGATGACCATCATATTGTCAACATCATAATCAACATAGTCATCCTCCTCCTCCTCATAATCATCATCAACATTGTCTTCAATTTCATTGTCATCATATCCATTGTCATCATCATAATCATCATCGTCATCATCATCATCATTAGATTGTCTTCATCATTGTCATTTACATTGTCATGATGATCATCACATCATCATCATCATAATAAACATTTTCATCCTGATCTTCCTCAGCATCACCATTATCATCATTTTCATTGTCATTGTAGTCATCATCATCATTGACATTTCATCATCATCATTGTCATCATAATCGTCCGAATTTTTTTTCACACTTACCATCATTGCCATTTTTTGTTGTAGGTTCCATCGTTGTCGTTGTTGTAATCGTCATAATCATTGTCATTTTAATCACCATAATCAACATTATCATCCTCCTCCTCCTCCTCCTCCTCCTCGGTTTCATCATCATCACCATCACCGTCATCATCATCTTCGTCATTGTTATCATCATCATCATCTTCGTCATTGTTATCATCATCATCATTGTCATCATCATCATCGTCGTCGTCATAATCATGAACATTTTTTATATTGTTTTCATCGTCGTTGTCATCATCATCAACATCATCATTTTTTCGTCATCATCATTGTAATCAACATAATCAACATTTTCATCGTCCTTGTCCTCCTCATTGTCATCATCATCATCGTCGTCGTCATCATTTTCATCATCATCATCATCATTGTCATTTCCATTGTCATCATGATCATCATAATCAACATTGTTGGAATCCTCCTCCTCATCATCGTCGCCATAGTCATTGTGAACATTTTTAATGTTGTCATAGTAATCATCATCATTGACATTGTCGTCATGGTCGTCATCATCATCATCGTTGTCATTGTCATCATCATTTCCATTGTTGTCATCATCACCATTTCCATTTTCATAATGACGATCATAGCATGATCATCATAGTCAATATTTTCATCCTCCTCCTCCTCCTCATCGTCATCGCCATCATTATCATTATCATTCTCATCTTTGTCATTGACATTCTCATTTTCGTCATCATCATCATCATCATTGTCATCATCATCATCACTGTCATCATCGTTGTCACTGGCATTGTCATTATGATCATCATATTGTCATCAGCAGAATCAGCATTGTTGTCGTTATCCTCCTCCTCATCATCATATCGTCATCATTTTCATTGTCATCGTGGTTGTCGTCATTATTGACATTTTCATCATCATCGTCGTCATCGTCGTCGTTGTCATCATCATTGTCATCGTCATCATCATTGTTGTAATCATCATCATTTCTGTTGTCATGATGATCATCATATTGTCATCATCATAATCAATATTTTCATCCTCATCCTCGTCATAATCATTGTAATTATCATCATATTCATTGTCATCATTGGCATTGTCATCATCATCATCATCATCATCATCATCATCATCATCATCCTTGTTAACACCATTGTCATCACCATTGCCAAAACCCTTTCGCACACTTATTGTAGGTGTCATCATCATATTCATCATCGTCATTGTTGTCATCATCATTTTCATCACCATAATCAACATCCTCATCCTCATCATCATCATCATCATCATCATCCTCCACCTAATATGATGCTTGTTATTCGCATCATTGTTTTCAAAGGTGTGCCCATATTTTTAAATGACTCAAGTTTCTTCCTTCATACATTATACTAAGAATCGAGGCACGTATGGGAGGTCCAACCATGACTTACTACACCAAAATAAAATATTTTACTCAATCTTTCTCTAACATCAAAGATTATTACTTTTGTATCTATCAATTTTGGTCATGCAAATGGGAAAATTCTAATTCCATTAATTCAAACTAGGATCAAGTGTTGGTGTTGAATGTTAAGTGATATTCTATTTTTGACACTTGCGTTTCTCTAATTAGTACTAAATTCCATTAGGCTTGTTTAATGCAACAAAATTGGGTATGCAAGTACAACATTCCTACCTTGTTAGTTGTCTACAAAAAGTTGTTCTAGTGTAAATACCTAGTGTGCTTGTTGTAATTTATGAATATGGTGTTCAACTATAAACAATGTTTACAATATATATTTTTACAATCACATTCACTCGAGAGTATAGCTTGGAGAGGTATATAAGAATATTTATAGGGCGAAGCCATGTGCAGTTATTTCTATGTTTTCCATATTTTGCAGTCCCTATTTAGTTTATTTGAATTTTACTGAGCCTTCTCATTTTGTAGCATGATACATTATTTCTCTCGTCAAAATAATTGTTCATTGACCCTACAAGAAAGATTAGATTCCTCATTATGATTCTTTACCAAACTGTCCATCATTGACATATACCTTTCCTATTGTAGACAATTATGCAATAAAGCATCCCAATCCCTTCTAGTAATTCTTTAACAAGAGTTGAAATTGATCATAAAAAGCAAGCTCTTGATCCTTTTTGCTATCTTATAGTAGCTCTAGGAAGTTTCTTTCCCACTTCTTATAGGCACATATTAGATTTATAAAAATAATATTGTTATCCATATTTCTTTCTTGGTACAACCTATAGTTCATTTTGTTCCAAATAACTTAATTTTTGTTGATAATAACCATCTAGATTTCTCACTGGATTTGGTTGTTTTTGTAGACAAAAGAAAAGTTATAAATTGCATGTTAGAGGAAATATCTCTAAGCCTACATTAATGTTGCATTCCATATGTTTTGGCCTCTAACTCAATTTGGTTGGAATAGAAATGACCATAAGTTTCTTGTAGTCTGTATTGCTAGATAATATTATCCTGACAGTCGTTTCCTCCAAAGGAGAATTAAAAAGAAACTCACTACCTTGTATGAATCGATTCAAATTTTTCTTTCCTTGGTCGTTAAACTTGGATTTCTCTAGGAAATATTTATAGTTGTTTCAGTATTGATTCTCCATGGGAATCAAGAATTTCATTTTCATATCTTCAACATTTTTTGAAGGGGAATTATACATCTTGCCTCTATAGATATTGTTTATTTGGGGTTTGGAGTAGTTCATTTAAATGATGATGGCTTTGAAGGGGAATTATACGTCTTGCCTCTATAAATATTGTTTATTTGGGGTTTGGAGTAGTTAATTTAAATGATCATGGATTTACAACTGGTATCAACACTTACGATACATATAAGTTTTGTGTGAAATATACTTTCCCTTCAATTAAATATGTTTGTGCTTGATTAATGAGACAACATAGAAGTTTTCCATTCATTTCCTAAAATGGAATAATTAAGTTAATGATATAGTTTTGTGTGTACACATGGTGGAAGTAGCGATAACGAGTGCATAATCCATCTCTCCTAGGACCCAGGTCTGGTAGTAAGGTAATCATCTTATAAAGTACAAAATGAAAAATATATACTACACATTTTGACATGCTACAACTAGCATTGACACTCCATAACTATAGAAATCACATAATAAATCCAATTCCATGTGTCATTTTGTAACACCCTATTTCCCCCAATTTGTAATTAATGATAAAATAGGAATTTCCATGCTAATGCATGACGAAAATGTAAATGTATTATTGTTTGAGTTGCCAATAACTGACTGTGGGGGTGAAGCCTTGAAAGTACTGGCCATGATATCACTAGAGGAAGAATGTGAAAACTATAAGAGAGGGTTCATTATGACAAATAACCCCAAATTTCCCTTAATGAGGATGACAACCTCCTTCAGATCCCAATGAGATAAATCAGTTAATGAAGAAAGGACCGGTGGTTGAATTATCAACCACCCCTATGAATGGAAACATGGGTTGTCAGCCTGAAGTACCACAGGGACCTGCAGACATGAGCTTCCTTCTGACAGAAGGAACAAGATAGGTCAACAAACCTTCCAAGGTAAGAGGGATACACACGGGAGAGGAGACACCAGACAAAAGAGAGCGTAATCTCGCAAGGGAGATGCGCAGAGCTCTCTAGCGAGTCACGAACTGAAGGCCGCAAGCTTGATGCCGAGGAGCATCTGAGAAACCTCGCCGAGGCCATAACCGAGAGAGAGAAAGCTCTGGGTTATAGAGAACAGGACCCAAACAGAAGCGGAAACAGAGGAAGAACCCTCGAGAAGTGTGAGAATTCCCTGGTGATATCATGGCTTGGCATGGGGGTGGCCAGAGTGCTAAGAATGAATGCCTCTGTGCCTATGGTCGTGTGGAAGGATGAACACCCACAGTTAGTTGGTTGGCGGCAACCTGTAATAGATAAGCAATCTCCTGCCTTGTGTAATTTATCTGTAACTGTGTATGAATTGGTTATACTGTGTATGTTGCAGGAATTGTGTATGACTTCTTAATGGATATACTGTATTTCTTTTATCACTGCTTGGTTGTATAATTAGGCCAGTAAGAAATCATATGGTTAGGATATGTTTTATACTCGTAAATACTTGTGTCCTGTGGTGGCATAAGCCTGAGTCACGAACTGTGTGTTCGTCGACCGTGAACACAGTTTCATGTACTCATGTAAACCTTCCTAATCGTTTTGAGTCCCTTGGAGGACGAATCCTGTTAAGCCCAGAAGAAGAGCGCAAGGCTCTTAAGTCCTTCATAGATGACGAAGCTCAGGAGGGATAACACTTGCAGACTGTTCCTTAAACCAAGGTGGATTGCAGAGGAAGGGACAAAGGTTCGAAACCTTTGGAGACCGAAATTAATCAAGGACTGGAAGCAGCGAAGGCTCCAAAGGAAAAATGGTCGATATTGGAGGAACGCAAAGACGAGGACGGACAACCATTAGATCTGCAGTAGTAGTGATAACCTTAACACTTCGTGCCCAAAGGAGGATTTTGACGTTCGGGGAAACAGAGGTAGAGACCCCTTCGAACACGTGATACACGAAATCCTGACGGGAAGTTAGACCGTCAGAGATCAAGTTGGACATGTGTCGACCAATGGAAGAACCAAATGAGGGACGCATGGCAGTCGAGTATCATTTCACTGACTCACGATTGGGAGTGGTCAAAGGGCAAGACTACATTAACTCACGATATGTGAAATAACAACGTGATCGTGGTCATTGACCCAGGAGTGGTCTGGACCGTCGATCGTCTAGAGGGAGATTTCGGCGTCTCGAGAGTCGAGGGTTCGAAGGAAAGAACCTTACAACGTGTGAGTCATGAAATCCTGAACTCTTTGAAGAGGAAATCAAGTCATCCATTGTAGAGGACGTGTCGCGAGAGCTCAGCATTTCGCTGACTCGTAGAGCGAGAAGGTCAAAGAACATACTGTTCGAACTCAGGATGTGCGAAGTTATGATTTGATCGTAGCCATCCATCAAGGAGGGCACATCTGTTAGGTGGGGACTGCGTGGTTGACAGGTGGTGGACACATGTCGCCTGGGAAAGAGTCAACCCATTGTTGACTTATCGTGTTCTGAGGTTTTGAAGGGTGAAGAAGTTGCACCTTGATCACTAAGGTCATGAAATGCCGAGAGTCGAGGTCTCATGCGATGGGCGACAGCGACACAGCTCATAAGCAGAGTACATCGGAGGAGACAAGTGGCGTGTATGCATCGCTTTGGCAGATTCCACGTAACGTTGACCTTTCGCGTCTCAGGGATTCACAAAGGAGGAGCACGAGGGCTCAACACTCCAACTCGCGAAGTCGCGAGTTGCGAGTAGTGCTAGTGTTTATCCTAGCCTACGATTATATGTAGCAGGCACTAGTGAGGAGGGAGCCATACTCATATCACATCTCAGGTATCGACGTTTGGAGAAAGAGGAGTCGAGAGCCTTGACTCTCCAACTCGCGAGTTGGGAGAAGTGCAAGCCTTGACTCTCCAACTCGCGAGTTGGGAGAAGTGCAAGCCTTGACTCTCCAACTCGTGAGTTGCGAAAGGTGATTGTGCTAAGTCCAGGTTGTGGTCACTTGGAGGAGGATAAGGGAAGGGATGGTCTGCGCTAGACCCCCTAGAAATTCAAGGATTCTGTCCCTCGAAGAAAAGACAAAAAAAAAATAGTTGTCGTAGTTGATGTGTGACAAATTGGTATCAAAGCATGGTTACAACACTTGGCCTGCTTGGTCTCATGTACGAGTCGCGTAAGGAGATATTGTTATCTGTATTTTCTCTTTAAGGAGAAGGACTGCAGAATGAAATTGTAATTTGGGAATTTCTACGGAATTCCAGCAAAGGAATTATATTCTTCCTTTATCAAAATGATAACTACTCTTATAGGAGTAGGGATGCACTAATCAATATTATTGATAAGACCTGAGTGTGAATAACAGAGGTGGAATAAATTGTGCTATGAATTTGCACGAGCCAGAAAAGGGACATGAATTGAGTTGTTCTGTTATAGTGTGACGATGGCTACCTACTAAAGCAGGTAGATTCTCTTGTAATTGAGATGGCTGGTTAGGTAAGAATTAAGATCCTCATGAAGAACTCCTTCATGATTTAGAAAATATGGTAAGGACTAGTAGGATCCTTAGAAAGTTATAATTATTGTATTATTAAAAGACTAAACCCTAAGCCTATAGCTCCTCACGATTGAGAGGACTGATGAAAATATGTAGGGTCAGATTATCTGACCTATAATGGTTAGAATCGACAACAAGGATAATCAGTTTAAACAAGATTAAGAGGAGTCCTTTGGGACTGTTGCTAATTCCCAAGAGTGACCCTTGTTGGTTGTTCCCATAAAGAGAGGGTAACATCCGTATGAGTTATGAATATGAGATTAGTCATGTAAGTAACTTAAAATCTTAGAAAAGATAGCGGGGAAATTTTGTATGCCGAGTGTGCATATAGAGCACAAGGAGTGCATATAGAAACAAGCTTGTGTTAAAGTTTGAAAGCTCCGGAGGTTGAACACAGAGGTTGATTCCAGAAGAGTTGATGCCAAGTTCGTGGCTGGAAGTCATTGAAAATATGAACGGTGGAATTCTCGAAGGGAGGAATACCGAAATTCTGTGAACCGTTAGATCTAGTAGATCAGCGGAGAAGATAAGGATGATAACCTCTCATCACTCACAAACTCAAGAGGAATAGTATCTATTACATTGGAATCAATGAGAGTCGTTGATCTAGAGCTTCAAGGTTTTCACTATTGGGAAAATAGAAGCGAAGACTTTCCCAAAGTCGCGCAAGGTAAATCATCTGTTCAATTAGGGCCGTTGGTTAGCGGATGACGTGAACCGTAGATCCGGTGTAATCGAATCTTCGGGAGTCAGAGGTTTAGAAGTCAACGGGCAGAGTTTTGAGAACTCGCATGTCATGAAATCTCGACATCCAACCTGAGCCATTGGATCGATACAGGTGATGGATTGTTGATCTGACACATACACATTTTGGGGATTCAAAATCGGGAGTTAAGGGGGGGGGGGG
>WSFP011501215.1:0-13849 GCA_009831015.1 Picea engelmannii | reverse complement strand
TTTTTACAATAAGCAGGAATGCCAAAAACCCTAGACATCCAAAAACCTAACCCTATGAGATGAAGTGCCAAAAGTCATGTGGGCCCCGTTTGGGTAAGTGAGTACATCAACTTCCCGGGGTCGTAACTTTTGCATACGATCTCCGTTTTAGGCCTGGGATAGCTCGTTGGAAAGGTATCGTCGAGGAGATTCATTTTGGGGGCTCAATCATGACTTTGGCTATCATTGAGAACCTCTATCTAGAAAAACCTTCATTTGGACCCTCAAAATGGTCCCGGAAGTTAAAACCTGCTAAAAATAGTAAATTGCCAAAATTGTCAGAAAACTGTTTTGAGCCATTTGGAAAAGGTGGGTGGCCACCGATATCCACCTGGATCACAAATTGACTATGGTTTCACATTTTATTCCAGTGAAGACTACACACAAGGCAACCAATATTGCAGAGATCTACATGAAATAATATGTCAGGTTACATGGAGTGCCTAAGGAAATAGTTTCAGACAAAGACCCCAAGTTTACATCCAATTTTTGGAAAGATTTGTTCAAAGGCTTTGGGACAAATCTAAATCTTATCACAACATATCACCCAAAGTCAGATGGGCAAACAAAGAGGACCAACAGAATAATTAAAGACGTGCTTAGAATGTATGTGATGGACCAACCATCAAAATGAGAAAATTATATCCACTTAGTTGAATTTGCTTACAATAATGGCTATCAAGATGCATTGAAAATGATCCCATTTGAAGCATTGTATGGCATAAAGTGTAACACGCCAGTGAGTTGGGATAATCCAATAGACAGAGTTGTTATTTGGCTAGATTTGTTGAAGGAAATGGAAGAGCAAATGGCAAGAATTATGTAGAATTTTTAAAGGCTACCTAGGAAAGACAACAAATTTATGCAAAGAATAATAAATATTTTAAAGTGGGCGAGCATGTTTTTCTAAAAGTGAAGGCGAAAATAATTTCTCTAGGATTAAGAAGTTTCCCGAAGTTGGTAGCAAGATATTGTGGACTTTTTGAGATCTTAGAAAATATAGGGTCCAGTTGCATACATGCTAACATTTCCTTCATCCATGAGAGTGCATAATGTATTTCATGTGTCATTATTAAAGAAATATGTGCCTGACCCTAACCACATAATTGATTGGACTGTGATCTAGGTGGAACACGAAGGGGATTTCCGGGTGGAACCCGTATGCATCCTGAATAAAAAAGTCAAGGTGCTCATTAACATATCCATATGGATGGTAAAGGTTTAAATGGACCTGCTATGGTCCTAAAGAAGCTACATGGGAGCACACGGAGACTATGCAGGAGGAATACCCACAATTTTTTGCAATTTTAAAGAAAATATAATATAAGAATGCAAGACTCCATTTTGAAAAACTAGAGTTCTAGAACCACATCTTAATGTCCTAGCTAGCCTGTGTTGGGGGGCCCTGATAAAATAATGGTACAACCCGATGGATTGAGAATGGTGAAGGGGGTACATTCCCTGGGTCAGTGGGTTGAGAGGAATATAAGATTATGGTTGGAACTGTTGTTGGAGTTGTGAAATTACATCATTTTATTTTCTAAGTGTGTATATATATATATATATATATATATATATATATATATATATATATATATATATATATATATATATATATATATATATCGACACGGTGTTGTGCACCAAGGATGGTGCACAATTGTACAAGAGGGGGAATGTAATGTCCCCGCTATAATCCCCAGTTTAATTAATGCATAATGTAGATATGAATTGCAACCACAACTAAGCGATGTATATGCAAAATGTAATTCTGAATTTTAATAAATAAAATGTGATGCCAACTACTCGAGGATATGGATAGAGATGGGGGTTGATTAATCCACAAGAGAGGGGTATATATATATATATATATATATATATATTTCGGCATGGTGTTGTGCAACGAGGATGGTGCACAATTGTAGGGGAGGGGAAATGTAATGTTCTTGCTATAATCCCCAGTTTAATTAATGCATAATGTAGATATGAAATGCGGTCACGACCAAGCGATGTATATGCGAAATGTATTTCTGAATTTTAATAAATAAAATGTGATGCTAGTTGCTCAGGGATATGGATAGAGATGGGGGTTGATTAATCCACAAGAGAGGGGAATGTCTAGGAGAATGTCTTAGAGAGGGGTCAAAGGGGGAATTACCCATGTCTACTAATTCAACCCACATTCATATATGAACCTTCTAATTTTCTGATCGAGTGTTCCCAAAGCCAATCATCGAATACATATAAGAGGGTGGGTGTGAGGAGTCACATCCCATAGTTATTGGGAGCATGGGGGCTGAGGAAAATCATATCGAGGAAGTGTCTAAGTCAAGCAAACAAGCAAATAGAGGAAATTCGTATGGGGAGAGAAGGCAGTTTTTGAATAGTCATGTTTTGCGTGAACAACATAAAATAGTATTGGAGCTGGAGCAACCATGGAGGGCGAATTCTGGAACGTATTTGGAGCAGAAGACCGAAGAGTCAGGTTGTCAAGCCCGAAGAGTGAACTCCCATGTGAGTTGCACTGTAACAATAAGTGATTGCTGCTATTTCCTGGCAGTTTTTCTAGCAGTGAGCTCCCTTGAGTTTCCAGGTAGTGAGATTCTTGGTTACCTGTGCAAGAGAGACCTTGATAAATGAATGGGACACACGATGGACTGAGAGCAGTGAAGGGGTACATTCCTTAGTTTGGGTAGGTCGAGAGGAAGAGAGCTGGTGAAAAATCATGATAATTGTAGGATAATACTAGTGGGTTGTGGAATCTTTTGAGCTGTGAGTGGACATTGAGACACCACCCTCTTTTGTGGATTGCTAGCCCCAACTCGGGGGTGACTTGTTATTGATATTTGGAAAAATAAGTCTATGGTTGGGTGGAACGTCCCTCCCAAGCAACTAGTTACACAACTGATTTAAAAAATAAGTGTTTTATTGGTTTAATGCATTATATTTATGAGCTTAATGGTTGTACATTCACTCTGTATTTAATAAGTATTTATATGCTATTGTGTTGAGTTATTTAGACTACATTCATGTCAATTTTAACATGCTGTAGATGCATTTAATTAATGATATAAGACAATAGTTAAATGTGTGTGTAATTCGTAGTTGGGAAGCTACATGAAATTAGTTAGCATATTGTTTATTTATTTATTTATGAGTGTTTCCGCACGTAATAGTCCTCAGTTGGGCTGAGGAACGTTACACAACTGATACACCTTTATTGTCTATTTGCTCTTTAACATATGTGCAACTTGTTGTATATCAACATCCTATTGATGCCCATTGGAATGCGTATATCCTATGATAATCAAGATACATGCAATGATTATTATTCAAATTGAGTGCAATTGGGACCCCACCTCTCCCTCCCCCCCCCCCTCTCTCTATATATATAAAATTCAGAAAGAACTTGTATTTTCATTTTACATAATTTAGAACATGTGAATACACATGAAATATAAGATTGATGACTATAAAAACAAACATAACAACATTGTCTTAAAATTAATACACTATAATAATAACCTAAGAAAAAATGCAATACAAGGTTCAAACCTTTTTGTGTAAGCTGCTATTTACATCTTAATTGTCTAACACTGTAACATTGATGCATATTGACGATGTATCATCATATGAGAGTGTTAGGGCTTCTTGTCAACACCATGCTTATTAAACATAGATGAACAAAGACGACTCAAAGAGATGAAAATTGTTATAGGCAGGTTTTATATCATTCTCTACTCTAATATTTATATCGTTATAACACTTCTCTACTCTAACTATTCTATCGTTGTTTCAACCATGTTGTATATATGTACTTCAATGGATTTCATTTAACATATTAACCGTCTAGAAACATGAAACAAAATGATAGGAATGTTCTCAATTGCATGCTGTGGGAAATACAGAGAAGGGAAAGCACATACCGAAAGAAAGATCTTACCTCCTAGCCAAACATTCTGCTTGATGCCCCACACCCGCTCGCTCCTTCCCACTCCAATGTGTTTGTCGATATGAGAAACACGTTCTCCTTGTCTTCCTCCTGCTCCAATCCATGTCCGCAATCACTTTACGTATACAAGCTACATATATATGATTTCATGGTGTTGGAAAAATGTTCGTATGTAGGCTGCAGATATATGATTTCATGGTGTTGGCTAAATATCCTTGATATGGAAAGAAGCATTACAATAATCCACATTCACGACATTACATTCACGACATCGAGCAATATCACGCCAGCCACAATGCGCTTCACATGCCATAAAAACGTGGCCATAGTTTTATTATGGCATCTAGAAATGCCAACCAAATGCGACATCCAACATTACCATGCCAACGTTAATTGAAACATGGCATCCAACATTACCATGCCAATGTTAATTGAAACACTGACCAAACATGGCATCCAACATTACCACATCGATCATGACACACTTCACATGCCAGAAAAATGTGGCAAAAAAGAAATGCCTACCCCAATATGACCCCTGCCATCCATAGAAGAAATCACTGTATGGAAGATATGACAATAGGTTAGATTAAATGTGGCAGGAAGAAGTGTAGATATCTAATTAATATTAATCATGCTCCCTAATGACTAACGACTAGCTTTTGAAATGCAAGGAAGTTATTGTGCTTAATGTCAACCTTTCATTTATAATGACAACAAAGCATATTCCATTTCTATTTAATCCTGTTCAAACCTATTTAATCTAACTCTTTCCCATAAGTGTATACCTATATAGAAGTAATAAACATAATTTGTAATTTTTATTAATCTAAATAATATAGAAGTAATAAACATAATTTGTAATTTTTATTAATCTAAATAATATAGAAGTAATAAACATAATTTGTAATTTTTATTAATCTAAATAATATAGAAGTAATAAACATAATTTGTAATTTTTATTAATCTAAATAATATAGAAGTAATAAACATAATTTGTAATTTTTATAATATTATATTTTTATTAATCTAAATAATATTTTGTTAAAAATAAAGTAGACCTTAGATACTTACAAGAGAATTATCACTCCTTTGCAATTTTAAATTTCTTTAATACCACTCTCATACCTTTGCGAAAAACACATCTAAACCTGTAAACAAGAAAGTACTAAATATCCCGCACTTTCTCTACCGCTTATCTCCGTGCGATCCTTTTATCTTGTTCGTCACTTACATGGCTCTTTTTCAATCACAACCACAATCAAGTTTTCATGAGGCGCCCATATCACTCTAAATCCAATGGGGGAGATTCATGCGCAACATACAAACTGACAAACGAGCCAAGTCCTATAAAAAATCCACTTCGGCTAATGTGAGTAAGGAGGATGATATTTGCCTCCGTTGCAGGTAATTAACAAGCGTAATCTGGGGACTTATCTCCCTGCGATCCTTTTATCTTGTTCGTCATTTACAGGGCTCCTTTTCATTCACAACCACAATCAAGTTTTCATAAGGCGCCCATATCACTCTAAATCCAATGGGGGAGATTCATGCTCAACATACAAACGGACAAACGAGCCAAGTCCTATAAAAAAACCCACTTCGGCTAAGAGCAAGGAGGAATGATATTTTCCTCCGTTGCAGGTAATTAACAAGCGTAATCTGGAGGCATGCCTTCAACGCATTGGCCTGCAAATCATCAAAATCACCCCCACAAAACAAGGTACTGCTCCCTGTATACTTTCTGAATCTGTTGTAGCATAAGGTAGGTTGATTTTTGAACCCCCAAAAAGATCCTCCCGGATAAAGACCCCAAAAATGAATATCGTAAGACAGTTGAATTGCAATGATTTGAAGTCCACATTCATCACGGGTTCAATCCCTATTGACACGAGTAAACCCACCATAAAAACTGGTTTTTCATCGCCCCCCATTAGAGCTGTTTATTACAGAGCTTGTGAAGGTCCATTGCTAGCTGCCCAAGTGGGGATTATCCCAAAACCAATACCAGAAAACAGCAAGAAAAACCATACTAAATTACCATCAGTGGCAACTGGAACAACTTCTGTCACTGAAACTTCGGATATAGAATCCCTATTCTCTAAAAATGATACTCGAACAAGTTCAAAGAAAGGTGGTAGGCAAAATCTCTCAGGGGCGTCCAGTATTTCAAGTGGGGTTAGACTAGAAAACATCAGTAAGAGCTTTAAGGGGGTCACTCTATTGAAGGATGTTAGCTGGGAGGTGAAAAAGGGTGAAAAGGTAGGTCTGGTGGGTGTAAATGGGGCTGGGAAGACAACCCAGTTGAAAATAATTGTGGGTGAAGAGGAGCCCGACTCTGGACAGGTTATTAAGGCGAAGCACAATATGAAGTTGGCATTTCTAACTCAAGAATTTGAGGTTGTTTCAACCAGGACTGTGAAGGAAGAGTTTCTGAATGCATTCAAAGAGCAGTTGGAGGTGCAACAGAAGATTGACAGAATACAGAAAGCGCTGGAGTCTGCAGTAGATGATATGGATTTAATGGGTAGGCTTTTGGATGAATTGGATTTCTTACAGAAGCAGGCGGATGTAGTGGAGCTTTATGACGTGGATGTCAAAATTAACAAGATGATGCCTGAACTTGGATTTTCGCAAGAGGATGGTGATCGGCTGGTGGCATCATTTAGCGGCGGGTGGCAGATGAGGATATCTCTTGGTAAAATTCTTCTTCAGGTAAGGAGACCGATTTGTTTCCTTTGAGAACATCGTCTTCTTTGTTTGTGTTCAAGTCCTTAGGACTCATTTGTCAGACGCATCTAGCGCACAAAAGTTATTTTGCAACTCTAACAGTGGGATATTTATTATCAGACCTCCAATGACAATGGATTTTGTTGATATAAAGCGGTGGTGTGGCTTTGGCCAATGCTATTCACCAATTGTCATCATTTGCCAACAAAATCAACCGCAATTGTTTATCAGTAACCGTGCAATCTCCATCTTGTCTGAGAATTAGGCCAAAGCTGCTGAAATTTTAATCCTTTTACTTCAGTTTGTTACTTAACCCTTGTGGCACACATCTTATTGGACTGCTCATCTACGAGATGAAGCAAACTTGGTCCAGTTGATAGCAAGCTACATTTGCAAACCAATTGATGTCCAACGCTTTAATGCTTATGCACCTATGATATAAACCTCAATGGCATGGTCAGTGGCAGTGTGCCAGCGTCAAAGAGTTGAGGCCTCAGCCACCTAGGGATATGGTTTCTTTCATGCTTTCAAAATATGGTTGGTTTTTAGAGTACTGAGATTACACTCCGTTACTACAATATGAAACAGGAATACAGGTTTATGTTTCTTGAAATCATTTTATTCTCATTCCCTTTATGTGCAGGAACCTGACTTACTGCTTCTGGATGAGCCCACAAATCACCTCGACCTTGACACTATAGAATGGCTTGAAGGTTATCTCAAGAAACAAGATGTACCTATGGTCGTTGTTTCTCACGACAGAGCTTTTCTTGATCAACTTTGCACAAAGATAGTAGAGACAGATATGGGTATATCTAAAACATATGAAGGAAATTACTCTGAATATGTGGCTGCTAAAGCTGCTTGGATAGAGGCACAGCGTATGGCATGGGAAAAACAACAAAAGGAGATCAATCACACAAAAGACATGATCAATCGATTAAGTGCTGGGGCCAGTTCAGGTCGTGCCTCATCTGCAGAGAAGGTATTTGTCATAAAGAATGGCTGTAGCTTATTGTCCAGACACTTCTATGACTGTAGCAGTGCTTGATATTTTGTGTTTAATCTGAACAAGTTTCAGTCATGTTAAATAAAATCCGCTGACAACAGCTGTATCCTTCTAATAGCTAGTTCACATTGATGCAAATTTACCAAATGAGGATTTATATCTAGTGAGAAATATTTGTAATCTTCAAAGTTCAGAATGTTTAGGTGTTTTTTCCTTTTTATTTTGTCCAGACAGAAAAAACTGTTATTTTTTCTTCTCCATAAGCAGCTTAAGCATAGGATGGCCCATGACCCCGAGCTACTACAAATACCATCGATTTTCTCAAGAGGAAGAAACACAGTTTTCTATCCTGATGGGCGATAGAACTCTGGTATGCCTTGAGATATTCACCCAAAACCTTCTAGCAAACTTTGTTACCAAAGAAATGCATCATCACCATCTCTGATTCCACTGTTTGGTTTTCCCATATTTTCAATCTTTACAACGTTACCCACCAACCACCTGATTTACACTCATGTTGACACACCATGTAATTTCCCTCCTTCCAGCCCCCCTGCCCCCTCCCAAGAAAAAGTGCTAGCAGCAGGCTGCAAACTACAGATGAATAAGGCAAGAGATGTTGAAGGGATGCAACCTGAACTTTTGACTCATGAGATAAAACTATTGAACCATTGCAAATATGTTTAAACTTAAATCAAGTTGTTTTCTCTAGTTGTTACCATCCTAGACCACTCATATCATTCACCCTATCCACAAGTCAGGGAACATGTCAGACCCAAGTAACTACAGAAACATTATGATAGGCGAAGATTTACTCTACTATCTTGAATGCTAATATGTTGGTTTGTGACGAGGCTTAGTCTAGTGAATGTGTTCACACATGTATTGTATTTGTATTTTACTCTTTTGTACCTTATCTTTTGCATTTGTTCCTATTCATTGTAAATAATTCATAGGCGACAAACATGATGACTCACCTAAATATATATATTTTATTGTAACCCTAGGAGACTTGGTCAAAGATGATCCCTTTCCACCAATTTTGTACTTCTATAACTAGCTAATACAATATAGATTGCACACGTCTATACCTTGCGCCAATCTCCTTTGTTACTTGCATATTCGCTGTTAGGTTTTCCTTCTTGTGTCCAAGTGATTTTCACATTGCTGTTTTGTGCTCATGTCAATTGGTATCAGAGCCTTAAGATTAGGGCTTTTGAAGAGCTTCATAACTCTGGCCTCCTTTGAGAGTTTATTCCTGCCTGGGATTCTCCTTTGAGCTCTCTCCAAGTGGTTTGAGTAATTTGCAGGTGGGTTGACATCACCAACTCCTATCTTCAGGCCATCGCCATGTAGGTAACTTATTATTAATCAGTCTGCCCTTACCATTTTTGCATTCCATATAATTTGTAAATTTTGATGCAGTCGTGTGTTCTGTTCGCAATGGGCAGAACCATTGGTTTTTGTGCATGTACCATTGGTTTTATGCATGTACTGCCAGTTTACTCTTGTACTGCTAATACAATCCACAAAACCACTCCCAAAACTCACAATATGCTCTGACACTTGCAATTTTTTTTCTATGGGCCCCATTTTTCTGCTATAATGCGCAGATCACTGTTTTTGGCTTGAGATTGATTTAAGGTGTCATTTTAGCTAACTTGGTAGTTTGCTTTTTAATTTTTCATTACCCTATGTTTTTAACCTTAGCATATGATTACTATATTAAACTCTTTTCTTTTTAGTTAATATATCAATTAAAAAATATAACAAATGCAAAACTTATCTCAAACTTCCCATGCCTTCCGTTCTTCCACTCCATGATATTGAGAAATTGAACTCTGTATTTGCCTTTCGTTGGTGCCTCTGTGTTTGCCTTTTGTCCGCACCTCTGTTCTAAAATTAAGTTCTATTTCGTTTCCACCTCTTGCATGTCACAAATCCTGGCCATTCTTGTGTTTATGTGTCCATGATGTTTTAAGCCTCACCATGACACCTCAAATGCCTTGCTGCCAGGCTTTGATGATTTCAGATGTCATTGCTGAACCTGGCTGTGCTATATATAAAGTTTGCACATACACTTATGCAGAAAAGTGAAAAGAGAGAAGAGAAATTGGTCCTACTCATGGAGGGATTTCAGTGGACACCCTAATTTTCATAAATTAATGCGTATAAAAGAAGAGAAACAAATTAAATTGCAAAAATGAATAAATGGGAACTAAACACACATGAATTGCAGTGAAATGCAATGTAAGGAAATCACAACATTAAATACAAAACATATTTGCAAAAAGGTGCAAGTTTATTAACAAAGGTGCTGATTACATGGCAGTAGCAATTTCTGTGAGAGAAGAGATGCATGTTATGCTCATGCACTACAGCCAAACCTGTAATACAAGAGGGAAGTGCCCCTATTTATTTACATCCAATCGAAGAGGGACAACCTGGAAGATGAAGATTTTAGGCAGATGGAAAGCCATGACTCCTCAAATGCCTTGTTGCTGGGCTATGACGATTCCAGATTCCAATGCTGAACCTGGCTGTGTTATGATATCAAGTTTACACATACACTTAGGCAGAAAAGTGAAAAGAGAGAAGAGAAACTGGTTCTAATCATGGAGGGAATCCAGTGGACACACTAATTTTTTGAAATTAATGTGTACAAAAGGAGAACTTAAATTGCAAAAATGAATAAATGGGAACTAAACACACATGAATTCAATAATATGCAATGAAGGAATTCACAACATTAAACACGAAAGATATTTGCAAAAAGGTGCAAGTTTATTAACAAAGGTGCTGGTTACATGGGAGTAGTAATCTTTGTGAGAGAAGAGATGCATGCCACGCTCATGCACAAAAGTCTAGCCTGTAATACAAGAGAGCAAAACCCTTGTTTATTTACATCCAATCGAAGAGGGACAATTTGGAAGATGAAAATATTAGGCAGATGGAAAGCTAAGAGTCGTTGAGGGGTGTTGTCATCATATATTGATGTGTTCTTCCAAGCAACAGGTGCTAATTTGCTGGATTGTTTCTGATAGAGGGGGCGTCGACTAGGCTTGGGTCCAACAATATATAGATTTGCGAACACAAATGAAATGATATTAAATGCGAACATAAATAGCAAACAAACATGTTCCATCATTTCCATGTTGTTTTCAAAGAAAGCGACAACTCTAGCAAGGGACCACACCAAATGGTATGTGTATCCGATTGATTCAATTTATTTGTGCTTGTCAATAAAGGGATGGTTGATAAGGGAGCCATCGACAAGGTGCTTATTGATATGGATGGTCAACAAGGGAGTCGTTGATAAAGTAAAGGATTGCAGTTGTTGACAATATGGAAAGTCATTAAAGTTGTTGCGAATGCGAATAAGTCAACTACCATTTTGCTAGGCCCATAACTTTCACATATGAACTCCATTTGGGGAAAACGACCCACCGTCATAAAGGTCTCGACAAGATCTACATGTTGCGATGTTCACACCTAGGAAGCCACGACTCCTAGAGAGATACAACCCCCAAAAGACATTTGGAAGGCCCTGAACTAGGCTGCAGTGGTGAAAAACCCAAATATGCCTGAAATTGCTTCAACCTACCTGAATGATCTAGAAGTTCCGAATGGTGACTTGGATGCGTGGATCATTCCTCCCCCCTTGGACCATTCCATCGAATTTGGACAAAGTGGGGGATCTATATTGCTGTTGGAAGGTGCTTGTTTGACCATGGGAAGGTTGTATGAAGTTGTAGAGGCCATTATAGTTGGTAGTGAAGTCATGAGGGTTCGTAGAATCACAACCACTGTTGTGGAGAAGTCATGGGATGTGCATGAAGCCCATAAAATCTTCGTTGGAATTTGTATAAATTGAGATGATTCTGAGAGGGTTTGTACATCGAGCGATGCACATCACTGTACTGCATGATTCTCTGACAATGGCAAATGGAGGTCCAAGGTTGAGAAATACTGTAGGGTAGATTCCAAGAAATGGTTACACTGCATTTTTGTAGTTGCCAAAGGGAGTTGCAGATGGTTGCAAATTGTTGAATCTTGGACTCTACTTCGATCCCTCATTCCTCAGGAGAGGTAGCTCTCTGGTACTATTGATCCTAATTATCGTGGGAATCCGATGGACACACACTAATTTGCAGAAATTGATGTGTGAAAGAACAAAAAAACAAATTAATTTGCAAAAATAAATAAACAGGAACTAAACACACAAATTGTTGTGAGATGAAATGAAGGAAATTGCAGCATTAAAAACAAAAGAAATTTGCAGAAGGGTGCCAGTTTATTAACGAAGGGGCTGGTTACATGGCGGTAGCAATATCTATGAGAGAAGAGATGCATCCTACGCTCATGCGCAAAATCCTAGCCTCTGACACAGGAGGGCAGAGCCCTTAGTTATTTGCATCCAATTGAAGATAGATAGCCTCGAAGATGAAGAGATCAGGGAAACAAAAGCCAAGGGTTTCTGAGGTGTGTGGTTGTTGTGCATTGACGTGTACTGCCACACAGCTGGAGCTGATTTGCTAGACTGTTGTTGACATATGGGGCATTGACAAAGAGGTTTGTCGATAAGGAGGAGCTGTTGGCAAAGTGCTTGTCAATAAGGGTGCTGTTGACAAAGTGCTTGTCAATAAGGGTGCTGTCGACAAAGTGCTTGTTGACGAAGGGATGGTCAAAAAGGGAGCCGTCTACAAGAGGGGTCGTCGACCAACTAAGGGGTTACAGTGGTCGACAATGGGGAAAGTTGGTGAAGCTGTCGTTGATGTGGATAAATCCACTGCCACCTTGCTAGGCCCATAAATTTTGTAGACTAATTTTGTTTGGCGAAAACGACCCATTGTTGCAAAGCTCTTGACGAGCTTTACAAGATGTGAAGTCTAGAGCCCAAGAAGCCCTGGTTCACGGGGAGATACACCCCCCCAAAAAAAATGGGAAGGCCATCAACTGGGCTTTGAAATGAAAAACCGAAATTTGCCTGAAATCCCTGAATCTGCTTGTATGGTCCAGAAGGTGTGAGGGTGGCCTGGATGCCTGGTTAGTACCTTTGATATATTATTCAAGGTAATAATGATATAAACATACAAGGATATGTATTATAAATTTATAAAAGAGATCCAAGTTGGTGGTAACCACCATAAAGTAACCAAAACTAACATGTGACTTAATTAAATGACTTAAGTCACTTTATTTAATTTCTAACACAAAAGCACTAAGCTAAGTAAAATACATTATGATATGACCATTGTAATATATAGTCTCAATCAAATTGTTAAGCGTCTCTGACCCCCTTAGAAGCATGTTTTAAGTTGTCAACCAATGTTGATTCATATCTTGTCAAAGAAACTTTATACAAGAAGTTGGTGGGCAGTGTGATTTACCATAATATTATCACAAGGCCAGATCTTAGTTATGTCGTTGGTATGATTGCCTGTTCATGACTTCATCGAAAAGGGTCCATTGGAATACAACTAAGAGGATTTGGAAGTATGTGAAGAGCACTTCAGATTTTGGAGTCTTATTTGTGAAGAGTGTTAGGTGTAAATTCATTGTATATATAGATTTTGGTTGGGTAGGCTGTGTGGACAGAAGGAAGTCCACATATTATTATGCTTCTAGTCTTGGTTTAGGTGTCTAGCGGTTTGCAAAAAACAGCCCATAACTGCTGTTTTGTATACAGAAGCAGAATACAAATCTACTGTTGGTGCAACTTGTGATGCAAGTTCACTAAGGAGAATACTTGGTAACTTGCAATTGCCCTAATTGGGGGTGCGTCACCCTCATTTTTATAAAAATATATATTTACATGAAAACAATCAGAAATGTAGGAAAATTTCAGGAAATTCAGAATACTTGAAAGAAAAATCAGAAAAATAGGAAATTAGGAAAAATCAGCTACTGCACATTTTAACCACAACCTTGTAGGGTTTGCATATCATCTTGTTAATGGAATATCAACACAAGGACAGAAGGCTGAAAGTGATGCTAATCATGGACCTATGGAAAAATATCTAGAACAATCACGTGATTGTCAGTGCAATAATGGGACCATCTATCATGACGTGGTTCAAAGCGGCAATGCCCCTGAAATGGTCCCTGTAGTGATTGCT
>ML886727.1:0-10642 GCA_009831015.1 Picea engelmannii | reverse complement strand
GGGCAGCGGATCAACACTATAAGAATGATAGACAAGTATAGAGAATTCAATAAACAAATATTGAATGATAGGAGAAAATAATTATAATTTGTATCTTAACCCAAAGTTATGCTTAAAAGAGAATTTAATTTATGTTCTCTTTTGGTTGCTGACTAAGGACTTTGCGTCAAATTATATAAGAAAATCTAGAGTTGAGTTGAATATGGAAGTATGAGTGCTTACTTGAAGATGGAAGTACGAGTGCTTAATTTTTGTTTCCGCTTTAGGAAAAAATGTAGAGATTTTATGATTTGTGGAGTGAATGGATCGATCTATAGAATAATATCATTTGGATAAGTTTTTTTGAAATCTATAAAAGAAGAATCACTATTTGTTTTTTTTTTTCACAGAAGTCGATGGACTTTTATTCATTAAAAAGGGTGTTGTCGAAACCACTTAGTGCAAAAAGAGAGCCATATAGCATAAAAAAATTCTAGCTCTGTCAGAGCTTCTATTAACCATAATTCTATCTTTCTACTATTTCTTAGCCAAAGTATAATACTACTACTATTCTTAAATGTATAGATTCGATAATAAGTACCATTAATACAAACTGTAAAACAAAACATACTTAGGGATTTGGATTTGGATCCTGCCCACTATCATTTTCTGGCTTGTCCGTGTCCTCAAAAGGCTCCATAGGGGCATTTAAATCTATAATATGTGCCATCTTTGAAGGTTCCATGCCATTTTTACTTCCATCAGGGAGAGAATTCCCATGATCTGCATCCCTTTGAGCCAGCCGAATAACCAAGTTCTGTCTTTCCTCAAAGTCATTTGCCACCATTTCCTCATCATGTTTCCAATCATTATCCCGAGAATCCATAGTGATCCAATTGCCAAAATAAGCCAACAATTGATCACACAGGGAACTGAGGGATGAAAATACATGCCCCATGTTTGCAAGAGTAGAGAAATCCCCCAAAATCCCACTAACTTCAAATCCACAAACAAATAGTTTCCCATGGGTTGGCCATGCAAATTCGAAGGATTGCTGATGACGTCCCTAAATTTGTCATTCTATGTTGTACTATCCCCTCTGCACCATATTCATCCATAATGAGTATTCTCCTCACTTTAATTGGATCCATCAAATTTGGAACAAATATGTACCAGGAGAGTAATATCCTCTGTATGCGACACTTAAACCCACGAGCCAAAATGATTATCCCAAGATGCTTATTCATAACTCTTCCATTCTTTAAATGTATGACAAGACGAAGCCTTTCCATATGCATTCTACCTCCATGCAAATGGAAGAGGCATTCCACTTTTTCAAGGTAGACCCTACCCAATTTCCAAACCATAGCTCTTACGGGGGGGTAACAACACTATCTACTCCATCAACCCTCAAAATACCAGGGGCTAATCCTATGACTCTGTTCGCCATTGCATCCACTTATGAATTGTGATGGTGGTAGACATGATAGAATTGAACATTTATATTTAGCAAGGATATCCTAATACGCTCAATCATATTTTTCAAACCAATGTATTTTGGAGAAGATCCCGTTACACAATATATAATTGTATTTTTGGAATCTCCTACTATGTTCAAATTGAAAATTTCTCTTTTCTTTTCCAATTTCACCCCTTGGTATTGTTGATGTTCTAGTAGTTGCGGGAGGCATCCCCTCCTGGAAAATTTTTCTTAGAGAAGAAGAATATTCCAAGGAGTCAAAGTAATACCATTGAACAGTTGAAGAACACCCCAGAAAAGAATAAATAGAAGACCACAGAAGAGAAGTCGGCCCACAAGAAATAATAATAAAGTGGAAATATAATTTCTAGGAAGAGAAGTCAGCCCATAGAAATAATAAAGTAAATTTGAAGACCCAAAATAAGAAGTCGGCCCCATAAAGGCACCTAAATTAATATAAACACAAGTCTGGATCAGTTCATTTACAAAATCATACAATTCTCCTTCTAGAGTGTACACTAGGAAACTACAACTACAGTTGCAACAATTTTGCCATTTTTAGTTTCTGGTTCTCTTGGAGAGTGCGCCCCACTTGGGGAAGGATATTCTTGGTGTCTCTTGGTGGTTTATCTTGTGCGCTACCTCTGGAGGAGTTGCATTAAGTTTTTGTGGTACTGCCTAGTTGATTCATGTTGGTTGTATTTGCAGTTGCAGATACAATTGTAGTTGTAATTGTTGTTACTAGTTGCGAGTTGTGCTAGTTCTGTGGTGCACTATCTTTCTCTAGTGATGCACCAGTTCTATGGTGCTGCTCAGTTGTATACCCTTTCTAGGGTTTGATAAGAAGAATATAAGTATTTGTTATCCGGGTTTGTTCATTGTTGGTTTTCACTTATGAATAGAGCCTGTTCATGGTTGTATTGGAATATTGGAAAGATTCTCTCTAAGAAAAGTTGGCTGGGTTTTTCCCTCGAGTTTGGGGTTTTCCCAGGACAAATATTTGTGTCTTCTTGTGCTTGTTTATTTGCTACTTATATATTTCAGTATATGATTATTGAATGTTAAAAGAATATAAAAATTCTATGGTAAATCTAATTTTAACGAAGCTAATGAAAATCTAACATGGTTTCAGAGTAGGTTTCTTTCAGAACTGTCTAATCGTTGGAAGGAAGATCGTGAGATTTGCCGGATTATTGAGATTTGCCGCTACATATGCAATTTTCCGCTGAACACTTTTCTTTTTCAAGATAATTGAATACTTATTATAAAATTGACTGGGACAAACTCCATCACTAATCAACTCGCCCTACTTTAGCGCACCTACTGCACTTTTCAGATTGATTTTCAGTCAAAATTGAATTTTTATGGTTTTAGGCTTGTTGACATTTTCCTGGACATTGAACCTTTTGATTCAGATTTATAACTTTTTCTTATTAATGTAATGTCTCATATTAGAATACAAAGCTAGATGGTGTACTTGTATATAAGATGAGGGTATTTGCAGGAGATGTACACTTGGAAAAATGACATTTATACAAGCAGTGACAATAGATACAAAGGGATCTTAGATCTAGTGCACTCATAGGAAGCCCAAGAGTTGGAGGAAACAATGATTATGTATCCTAAAATATAGAACAACTCAAATGGGGCATCAATAACTAGACTCCAGGTTTGCATACCAGGTTTGATATTTTATATGTTGCAGCCTAACTAAGTGTTGTAACTAGAATAATAGCCTTTAGAGTTCTATTACTGCTATTTCTATCAAATGTTTAGTAACACAAATATTGTTGGTAATATGATCATTAAGTAAAATATCATTGGTTAGTATTAATGATGCACTTGTTTACAAGATAAATTGATCTCCTCTAGGAGATGTTCTTGGTTGTTGACCTTGTTCCATGCAAGTTATCTTGTAAATTCCATGGAGGTTACCATGGAGATTGTGTTGTTCTTGTTTCTTGTTCCGGGTAGGTTACCATGGAGGAATGATTGGTGACAGCACTGGAAGAGTGTAGTTCTTATTTCTTGTTATTGTATTTTTTTTTTGGTTCTTGTTCCAAGTAGGTCACAAGTGATAACTATGAGAAGGAGCTAATGTGACTATTGTTCCCATTCCCATTCTTGTTTTTGTTATTGTTCTTATTATAATGATATTTTTCTTGTCTATTCTTTTCCCTTGTTGTTTCTCTTGTTCTGGGCAGGTCACAGGTGATAGATCTGAGAGGGATCTATAATGACAGTTGCAGGAGGAAACATATTAGATGGTCTCTAGCTGAGACATGGAGAAGGCTATCCAAACATAGAGTTGTGTACATGGCCATACACATCCATGTAATGAAGGAGAAGAGGACGAAGTCAAAACCTTCTGACAAGAATGGTACTTTTGTGGGATATAGAGTATCTAATACGGATATTGATTGTAAAGAACAGAAGGATCTGAATATGATTGTACATATCCCTCTAGTTAAATTGATCACTCTTCAGATAATTAGGAAGAGTCAATAGAGTCAAAAGGGCCTACCTAGAATCGTTACAGTGACCAGGAAGAGACTAGCATGGTCCCGTGATACTTTGCAGGATGAAAAAGGGATACAAATATATGGAATTGATGAGACATATCATGAGGAGGAGAATATGGCTCCATCCATGGTGAGGCAGGTGTCCCCACCAAGTACCAGCTCAGAAGGAGCCAGAGTTTAGAGGGAGTTAACCCTCATGATCGAATAGGGAGGAGAAACCTCCTAGTACAAATCCATAGGAGATTAGACTTTAAAGGAGGTTATCATATGCAGGGGGAGAAGATGGATCCAGAGATTATATAGAATTAGAAGGAGAATGTAGACTTAGAGTGAGCCTGATCTCAGAGAGAGTCAATGGCTTAGAGACTTTCATTCAGAAAGTATTCCTCCTCAGACTCAGACGGGAGAGAGAGAGACATATTCCAAGATTGACAAACATGTTCCATGAGTTGAGGAGGCTAGATCAAAACTTCAGAGGCTTCGAGGAGATATAATACCTCCTGGGAGGATTCCATTGTTTCAATGACATAGGAGAAATCTATTCAGGAGGATTGGGATATGGATTTTGCCTAAGTTCTAGAGAGAGCAAGAGACAACACAAGATTTCCAACTATGTGGTTTTGATGAGAAATATCGTTGATTCAAAACCTTCCACATTTGAGGAAGATGATAAGAAACAAGTATGGAAGGATGCCATAATGGAAGAGTACCATTCCATCATGAAGAATGATGTTTGGGAAGTGGTTTTGAGACTAGAAGGGAAGTCAATGGTGACTTCCAAGTGTATCTACAAGATCAAGCATACTGAAGATGGGATCATAAATATGTAAAAAGCTAGATTTGTTGCTAGAGTATTCTTCCAACAAGAGGGAGAATATTAAGATCAGACACTTTCTCCAATAGCCAGAAGAAGTGTACATAGAGTAGCCACAATATACATGAGAAGGAGTCTCATGTCTGTAGATTGAAAGAATATTTGAACATGCTTAAGCATGCACCTACAGAATGATATGATAAACAATTAATTTGATGAGGTTGGGGATGGTTGCCCCTTGATATTGGATGACATGTTTCTTACAGGGGATGCAAATCTCACAAATGGGTGAAAGAGGGAACTCAATTCATATTTTGAAATGAAGGATTTGGATTTGATGGGATTAGAGGTGTGATCGAGATGAGATTTTCCTTAGCCAAGGAAAATATATAGTTGAGATCCTACAGAGAATCATGATGATGGATTGCAAGTCCATGGTTACACCTATGGTTACCAATATGAATCTATTGAGTGATTCATCTTCATATTTGGTTGATCCCATGATGTACATACAATTGATCGGATCCTTGATGTACCTAGTTAACACTAGACCAGACATATGCTTTGCAGTGAACACATTGAGTCAATACATGGTTGAGCCTAGACGTGTACATTGTATAGAAGAAAATCATGTGTTGAGGTACCTACATGGTACGATTGGATATGGACTTAGATATGTCTCAAACAATGTATTAAAGCTGCAAGGTTATATAGACTTTGATTGGGCGGAGAGTGTAGTGGACGGGAAAGCACATCATGATGCTGCTTCAGTTTGGGATCATGTATGATCTCATGGTTGAGTAGAGAAGTAGATGTCAGTGGCACTCAGTACAACAGAGGTAGAGTATATTGCAACCAATTTTACAAGCCGTGAAGTAGTGTGTATTCAGAAGTTGCTTGTAGGGTTAGTTGATCTTGAGTTGGAGCCAAATTTGATACATTGTTATAATCAAAGTTGCGTGAAGCCTTAAGAGAATCATGTATTTCATGAAAATTCGAAGCATATGGAGATAAAATACCACTACATCCAAGACATGGTTCAAGGAGGATATGTGGAGCTCCGATACATATCCACAGATGAGCAGATAACGAACATTCTCACCAAGCCTCTGTGTAGAGTGAAGTATGAGTACTTTAGATACAAGCTTGGCATGGTGCATAATTTCCACCCTCGTTAAGAGGGAAGTGTGATATTTATCCTCTAGACTACTAACCCTTTTGACCAAGGGTTTTCCATATCAGTCATGTGAGGTGACTAAGGGAGTAATGCACAACCGGGTACAGTTTTTTCCTACGCCATGTGAGGTGGCTAGGTGTGAATAAGACTTGCAACATAGCCTTTCCCATGCCATGTGAGGTATCTAGGTGTGAATGGGGATATGGTCGTAGTCTTCCCTACACCATGCAAGGTGTCTAGGTGTGAATAAGACTACTAGGAGAGGAGAAAAATCACATCACAGTCATGGAGATTATGGAAATAGTTGTGTACTAGTGGACAGCATGCTAGTAGTTGATTGCTACGTAGTTGTGAGACTATGGCAGTAGTTGTGTACTATTGGAAAAATGCTAGTATCTTTGTGCTACTAGCTGATTGCTACATAATCATGAGGACTATGGTAGTAGTTGTGTACTACTGGACAACATGCCAGTAGCTATGTGCTACTAGTTGATTTCTACATAGTTGTGAGGACTATGGAAATAGTTGTGTACTATTGGACAACATGCTAGTATCTGTGTGCTACTAGTGGATTTCTACTTAGTCGTGAGACTATGACAATAGTTGTGTACTACTATGAAAACAATTGTGTACTATTGGATAACATTGTAGTAGTTGTGTGCTAGTAGTTGATTGCTATGAAGTCATGGAGACTACTAGATTGCTTGGAAGTAGTTGTATGCTACTGGTAGATTGAAACATATTCATAGAGACCGTGGCAGATGATTTGAGATATTGATTTCATGGTAGTGGTGTGTGCTACTAGTTGATTGCAGAGTAGTCAGTGGACTACTAGATGGAGACATTGTGGAAAGATACCTCCCTAGATAAGAGAAAGTGTTGATGTTTTGGTAGTTGCGAGAGGTATTTTCTCTTGGAACAGTTGAAGAACACGTTGGAAAAGAATAAAGTGAAATAGAAGACCATAGAAGAGAGGTTGGCCCACAGGAAATAATAATAAAGTGGAAATATAATTTCCAGGAAGAGAAGTCATCCCACATAAATAATAAAGTAAATTCGAAGACCCAAAATAAGAAGTCGGCCCCAGACATGTGCCCAGATTAGTATAAATACAAGTTTGGGTCAGTTCATTTACACAATTAGACAATTCTCCTTCTGGAATGTGCACTAGGTAGCTACAACTGCAGTTGCATTATTTTCATTATTTCTGGTTTCTGGTTCTCTTGGAGAGTGTGCCCCACTTGGGAAAGGATATTCTTGGTGGTTTCTCTTGTGCGCTACCTCTCGAGGATTTGTGCTAAGGTTGTGTGGTGCTTCCCAGTTGCTTCATGCCAGTTGTGTTGAAATAATGTAACTGCAAAGAGTATTCTTATTATTATTGATACATTATTCATAGGATCAATCCCCATTGTGGATTGATCATATCGGTTATTGTAATAAGACCAAATCCCCTTTTGCAGATTGGTCAAAAGACAATTGTAATAGGTAGAATAAGAAGTCATCCCCAACAGATATTAAAGAGGCCCAGAAATATAATAAAGGTGGGTTTATGATCTAGGTGGATATCGATGGCCACCCACCTTCTTCAACTGGCCCAAAACATGTTTTTGACAATTTTGGTAATTTACTATTTTTAGCAGTTTTTAAACTTTCGGGGCCATTTTGAGGCCCTAAACGATGTTTTTTGAGAAAACGGGGAGCAACATGGATCGGAGATCATGTTTCTCATCCAAAAGTTGTAGTTCTCGGATAAATCTATCCAACAGGCTATTGAGCGCCCCAAACAAAGATCGTATGCAAAAGTTATGCCCCTGGGAAGTTGACGTATCAACTACCCCCATCGGGGCCCACAAACCTTTTGGATTTTCATCTTCTGGGGTTAGGGTTTTGGATTTTAATTTTGTTAAAAAGGGCCTTAGAGCCTCAGTGTAATAATCATCTTCTTTTGAATGCGTGTAGCCATCACATCTCTTCTCATAGATAAGCTACCACCATTCTAGCGAGTCTTTCACTCTATATTTTACAGTCTCTGTACATTTATTTCATTAATAGAAATCGTGTATTACTGTATATCTGTGACTCTTGTTTTATTTCCGCTATATCTCTGTTATATTGTTGTCTCTCTTGCAATATATCTAAATATTTATGTGTTATATCTCTGCTCTCATTTCGTGCCGAAAATAATCCAGATCAGTGGTATCAGAGCAGGTTGCTCTTGATCGTTTTCAGTGCATGTCCCCGATGAGGTCTGAGTATAACAAGTTGGGTCTCGAGCTTGTCTCTATTGAGGACAATCGCTCTCGCACACCCAAGAAACCCTCAATGGCAGAAGAAAATAAAAATGACGGAGCAGACGATCCTATCAGTGTGTTACTTGAGCAAGCTCTCACGCGATAGAGGGACGAAATGATGGAGAATTTTTCCCACATCCTTCAATGCCTCTCGATAGCATCAGGCACATCTTCATCAAGCAACCACTTTGGAGGCACATCTCCTTTCAAGGTGCAAGTTAATTTTGATATTCCTGTATTTTAAGGACAGATAGATGCAGAAGCCCTAGACAAATGGTTAAATCTGCTAGAAGGTTATTTCTCTGTTCACAAATTTTCCGACAAAGAAAAGATCACCTTTGCACTCCTTAAAGCTCTCCCCCATGTCAAACATTGGTGGGAAACTTATTGGGAGAAAAGTTCCACAGAGGAGTCTGAAATATATGGCGCTGATCCCACTTGGGATTTTTTTGTGGATGTGGTAAAGGAACAATATTACCCTATTGGCAACTATGAGGACTAGTACACGAGATGGACCACACTGTGGCAAGAGAGGGGCCAAGCAGTTCCAGAGTTCACCAATACCTTCCATACCTTGCACGCCAAAATGGGTATCAAAGACTCTGAACGACATTTGGTTTTGAAATATCGTGGGGCTCTACACAGATACATCCAGACTGAAATGGATTTTTTGGACATCTCATCACTCGGTGCTGCTTATCGATATGCTGTTAAAATCGAGCAGAAATTTAAGCACTAGAACAAATGGGAATTCAGGTATGCAAATCCGCAACAACCAAAGTATGAAAAAGACAACCCTAACAAACAATCTCCTGAAAACCAGTCCAAGCCACAGGAAAAGAAGGGTCACGGGAAGACAAAGCAGGACACCGGAAAATGGTACGATTTCCACAAAAGCCCCTGGCACAACACCGATGAATGTCACTGAAAACAGTCATTGGTGGCTAAGATCAAAGATAAGGATCCAAACCATGATTCATAATCTAATTCTGAAAATACTAGTGAAAGACAGATCATTGATGCAGACCCCACTGCTATTATCGCGACCGCATCAATTCAACCAAAAGAACCAACAGATTTTGAAGAGGGGGAGTGCCTTTTTCATTTATAGATGTGGGTGAAGGGGACCCTGCTGCATTTTATTGTAGATAGCAGATGCCAAAAGAACCTCATCTCAGCAGAGGTCATCAAACAGTTGGAATTGTCGAAAACACCACACTCGCAACCATACAACATCAGGTGGCTCCACCAAGGACGAGATCTTCATGTTAGCCAGCAGTGTCGATTGTCATACGTCATCCAACCCTTCAAGGATGAGGTATTATGTGATGTTTCCCCACTGTATGTCTGTGATGTTCTCTTGGGCCAACCATATATGTGGAAGCACCACGCTATTTATGAGTCTTGACCCCGTAGTGTCATTGTTACTTTGGGGTGTCATCTCTACAAAATACCAGAGGTAGTTCCAACTACTGCCCCACCTAAATAGTGCCACAAGGTAGTATCTCATACTACAAAATTCATCTTCTTCACAATCTGTCCAAAAGGTGAACATAAGGATACTGCAACCACCAAAGCTTTGGCCCAAGCACCTTCTATCCAACAGAAGCAGGTCGACAAGGTTGCAACAAAGCACACATATTCCTTCTGCACATAGTCATCTAAAATAGCCAGATTGGTTAAAAAGGTCCAAACCTTCTAGCCAAAGGTTCTTGATAGCCTTCAACAAGCTAAGCAATGCCACTTCTCCAGCAAGGCAAGCAGATCACCAAGATTCAGATTCAGCAATCGCTTTCCCCTCTCCCCTGGGAACTCAATGCAATGGAGACCATTGATTCCTAAGGAGGGAGGATTGATCTAGGTGGATATCGGTGGCCACCCACCTTCTTCAACTGGCCCAAAACATGTTTCTGACAATTTTGGTAATTTACTATTTTTAGTAGTTTTTAACTTTCTAGGCCATTTTGAGGCCCTAAACGATGTTTTTTGAGAAAACAAGGAGCAACATGGATCATATATCATGTTTCTCACCCAAAAGTTGTAGTTCTCGGATAAATCTTTCCAACGAGCTATTGATCGCCCCAAATGGAGATCGTATGCAAAAGTTATGCCCCTGGGAAGTTGATGTATCAACTACCCCCATCGAGGCCCACAAACCTTTTGGCTTTTCATCTTCCGAGGTTAGGGTTTTGTATTTTACTTTTGTCAAAAAGGCCCTTAGAGACTCAATGTAATAATCATCTTCTTTTGAATGCATGTAGCCATCACATCTCTTCTCAGAGATAAGCTACCACCATTCTAGCGAGTCTTTCACTCTGTATTTTACAGTCTCTGTACATTTATTTCGTTAATAGAAATCGTGTATTACTGTATATCTGT
>WSFP011501206.1:0-13849 GCA_009831015.1 Picea engelmannii | reverse complement strand
TCAGGGGTTTATCCTTCTGTCATTCAGGTTCCTTTTCCTGAATCATACTCTGCTTGGGTATCAATGGCATACAACAACCATTCAAAATCACATGCATAATATTAAGACAATAAAACATTTTAGAAGGGATTCTTACCCAATCCCTCCATACCTTATGCCACATAGGCATGAACACCTTTAGAGTTTTTCTAGATGCCAACACCTTCTTTGATATTACCTCGTGAGTGGTGTTTCTTGGGGACTTCTAAAGTCCCTTCAACAACCTTCTTATATTTCTCCTTTGTTTGAGGATGTCTACCATTAGCAGCTATCCTTTCCCAATGGCTCCAATCATTCCATATACCTAACATGCCTTATCACATTCCAATTTATGTCAGTTTTCATGTAAAATTCAAATTCATGTACTATAGCATGTATTCCAACAAAACATCTTCAGATAAGCCTCAACTTATCTATATGCACTCTATCACTTTGTCCACAATGTTTCCATGAGTGAAAAAACAATCAATTTTTAGTTGTTTATATAGTCACACCATTATCATCATTCTCATGCTAAAAGAATTTCCATACCATAGCATACCAGTTTCTCATCCAAGAGAAGCACAGTAATAATTCAAGAAAGGAGTTAAGGAACTCTTCCCTTTTCTCAACTCCTTCTACACAGTCTGGAACTTCCTCACTGTCTTTACATATTCATGGCTTAACCAAGGCCATTTAAACACATTTAGTATTCTATATTTCAATTACCACTTGTAATTTTCTTTTTTTTCTATTGTGGTTCATGGCACGAAGCTCTCTACATCCACAGTAATCCCCCACCCAAAATTCAGAGAACATAGATGGGTCAAGTATTTCAAGAATATTTGACTCACAAAGAGCAGCATGTCGCATAGATGAGACTCGAACCTCAGTGGGGAGGAGAAAAATCCCCAACCACTTGACCAATTACTAGTTGTACTTATTTTCACAGCTATTCTTTTATATCATACAACTATATCTTATAATTCAGGGTTTCATAGTGAGAACAATATTAATTATTTCCTCCTTCTTTGCCTTTACAATTTATACCTCCTAGAATATGCCTTCTCTATTCCTTGAGCAATTTTAATTAGGTCTTCCTTGACCTTATTGAGTACATCAACATGCTACAACAGTGAGCCTTTTGTTCATAACGAATTATGAACCTATGCATTCTACACATTTACCAATTAGATTGGTCATTGTTCATTTGCATGTCTTATATGCATGTATTATATTTTATAATGTAATCCAAGATTCTTATATGAATAATCTGTGTATCCCACCGCCTAATTCTCATCATTCATTAAGGTTATAGCTTTGTTCTATTGACGGATTCTTCACACAGTTCCTCCACTGGGAAATTCTTCAACATGCAACCCTCTTGTTGAATATCTAATACCATCTGAAATTATCTCAATCTAAAATCAGCTTCATCTTTATTAATTAAGGGGTTTACCCAATATTCCCTAAGGAATTATCAGCATGCATCTCTATTATGCATTTAGATTCAAATAGGTATCTTTATGTTATTTAGCTTGCTTTCAAGTTGTACTTTCATGCACTTTGCACTTAACCATATGCATTAGTATAGGTCTATGTGCATATACCCTAGGCACACTTTATAGTTCACATGCACATTTTCTTTAAAATCGTTTAATTCATAATTTCTCACAATCGTCCTCATGCAATCCCCAAAGGAAAAATCATATTTCCTTCCTTTATGACAACAAAGCATTTATACTTATTTATTCTTTCAACAATTTACACTAAATTTTCCTGAGGAAATGGAAATACATCCCCCTCAAGATATTATTCCATCAAGACAAATTAGACCCTTCCAATATAGGGTCAGCCATGCATCCATGGAATTACTTAGATCTGGAAAGTACGCTTCTTTCCTTCATATCACTTATTCAAGCATTCATATCATACTTTTAAGCATGTATATGTATATTTATGTATATGCAGGTGCATCAATTGCACCTTTTTACCTCATTCATTCATATTAACATTATCCAGTTTTGATGAAACTTTACAGTCACTTACAAAACCAGTATCATCAATAAAATCAAAATTATGTTGCCCTCTTTACAAGATAACAGCTAGAAAAAAGGCCACTTTTGCTCTTTGTTCTCTTAGCATTTTATCTTAGCTCTTTTTAAGGAATTTCATACTTCCTCAAGTTATTATTTTAAAAAAAATAATTAAACCCTTCATCATAGGGTCAGACCTACATCCACGACATTATTTAGTCTAGGAAAGCACACCCCTTTCCTTATTTCCCTCTTACTTAGGCAGTCATATCATGCTTTCAAGCATATAAGTATATCTATGTATGTATCATGCATGTGCATTGCTTGCACAGCTTTATATTTTTCTTTCATATTTATTTGAAACTAATATCGGTCTTCTTTAAAGAGAAATCACAATCATCCACGTGATTAGTCTCATAGACATCTTCATTCCTACCTTCATACTAGGAAACTCTATAATGCATTCAATCCATGGACTCAAGCACCTGCTTACATATATGGATGTTCAACATGCACTTCACTGCTTTCACCTTTTTCCATATTATTCACACAAATTGACTTTACAAACTTCCATACCATCTCTCTCAGAGATCTTACATCCAATCTTATGGCTAGTCTTATAGGGATATTCATTAATCGTGTTGCCCTTTCTGTATGGTAGCAACCAACAAGAGACTAGTCTTTCCCAACTACTACAATCAACATTTCACAATTCATTATTATATTCTAGATAATTAAATCATTACCCAGGGCACACAAAATGCCCAATTTCACAATTTCCATGCCTTGATTCACTTTAGTCAGCAAACCTTTTACTAAGAGAATCCTTTACTAAATCCCCTTTTACTGCTCTCTGATCATACCAAGCCACATTCACATGGACACCATCCACCTTGGGATGTCAATCTGACCCATTGGTCATCTATAAATGCTCCAACACTTCCTTTACCATACTTTATACCAATCCTCCACTAATCATTATAGCCCTATCTCCCTAAGCAAATAGTCAACAACATTATCAATATTTCATTCATTTTGTTAACTCTCTTGTTGTCGTCATGTCATTATTGACCAATAGAAGCGAGCAACAATTCTTACACTACAACCAACCATAGGTTATATTGAGTTTATTTGCATGTAACCACTATCATATGCATTACAACATGCCTTCACCTTACATTTTTATGCATAAATAAGTACTTAAGTCAATAGGCATGCACACCTTTATTTGTATAGCCATGAGCTCACAAAATGGCTCATATTCCCATATCACTTTACCTCTTTATGAGGATTAGAAATATTCCTAAAGGAGTCCTCCTTATCTGGCTTAAGTAGATTGTACCTGCTACAGGCTTCAACCATTATAATTCAAGTAAATTGACCTTATAAACTCTTCATCAGTCCTCTAATCACAAGGAATTTCATTAACATGGTTTTTTTCTTTTATTTAGGCAGTAATTAATACGACTAAGGATTTTATCAATCCATACTAAGTTCCATTAACCAAAATAACATTTTGTGTAAGGGTCTTAACCCTTACATACATAGTCACGATGTTAAGATTTATATTGTAAAAAATTAAAACAATAGAAAAGTTTCAATCTGTAGTCCTTCTCCTCAAGGAGTTAATGTAGATAATGAATAAACTTTTAACACAAAGAAAATATTTTTAAACAAGCTCATATATGTCGTATTATATCATTCCTTTTACTGGGCCCTAGCCCATCTAGGCCTAGTGTTGTAGCCTACTCTAATACCACTTTGTAACACACCCAACCCCCTAAGTACTCTTTTCGGGGATGGGTTATAAAAAAAAATTGTTTTCCTCAACTACCTCAAAACCCCTTCTAAAGGTCACCATCGTCTTCTGCTCATCGAGAGATTTTCAACAACTATAATTTTATCCAAATCCAAGCCCGAGAACGAAATTTATGGCTCCTTAAAGTTCTTAGGTCTTTTTCCATTACAATGCCACATGGCTCCACATCACCCATATCCATCAAACGTGGCACTTCCATGTCGTCACATGTCATCCTCCTACATGGGCATGGCAGCTGACGTGAACTTTGTCTTAGCGCTTGCCACCTCATCCATCAAACCCTCGGCTTATCGGGTCCCGGAACATCAGCTAAATCTCAATTTACGTAAATCTCAAAAGACCCGATCCAATAAGCGTTGTAACCTAGGGTAAATGGTCATGTCATATGGTGCCACTTGTGTGTTGGGAATTGGTTAGGTGACATTGCTCGACATCACACTGGGTTGTCGGACCATCGACACACCAGTAGCGCCTACATAAACTTTATCCCTCAACACCAGACCCGATATGAGTTGACACCCTAGACACGTGGTCTTATCGCGTGCCACTATCTGTCTTCCACTGATATCATGACTCGTAGCCACCGAGTGTCAGATACCAGGCCCCCTAGTGACCAACTCTTCCGCTATACACCTAAGAACCCAAGTTGGGTCTAGCTAGCACCACAAACATGTGGCTAAACCACCATTTTCCTCTTGTCAAGACACATATCCCTGCAACCGACTGTCATGTGGAATATGTACCACTCAACACGTGGAATTAATTCTCTCCATGGATACTTTCCAAAAACTACGTGACAAGTAGTATCACCAATGTGTGACATGTGGAACTCCTATGGGGATTGTCACGGGGTACACATCATTATCGTGTCTAGGGTCCACCCAACTGGGTGTTGACACTTGTCCACTACCCATTGGACAGGGACGTCATATCGAATCACCAGACAGTCGGCCATCGGGCCACCACGACATTCTCAACCATCTCTTGCAGTCAAAAATATCGATGGTCCAGGATATGATTGATTCCATTTAACCCAGATCGATTGTGAAGATCTATCCACCCCATATCCAACAACCAAGCATCAATGGTGTTACTCCAAGGGTGAATTCCTTCAACTGGGCCAATGCTTGACACCTCAGTGAATCCCATGTAGACACGTCATGATACAAAAAGACTTAGCATGACACGTGGAACCCATACCACTTGACACATGGCACCCATTTACCCTATAGATCCTTGTCCAAATATGCCAAATCAGTGTGACACATGGCACCTCCTTAACATGACACGTGTCCTTCCTTCGTCGTGACACATGGACAACTTGTCGCATGACACGTCACCATCAGGCATCGAATGTTGGATCTTACCTATGGATGATCTTGGAAATATCCTGGTTGAGGGGATTACAAGGGGATTATTTAATATTAATCCAATAATTACGAGATCATTAATTAACTTTAACATGGGTTACTACCCTGTGATATCTATGGCTAAGATTTTATCCAAGTTCCCGTAGATATACAGTGGATATCCTCTCGCACGTCAGATATTGGCCTATCAGTCTTCCAATAGTATTTGGAATTAGAATTCTTCTAGGATCAGGTGTTCCAGTGCCCCAGGGCACGGAACTCCCTTCTGAGCTTTCCTAAAGGAAAATCTACAGGCGAGATCTCTCGGTGCTCGGATCTAATGGTTTATATTTCCTCCCGAACTCTACCCAATCTATAATCAATATTACTGCTTGGAGTCTTCCCATCAAAGTCTCATTACTACAGCCTACTCCAAATGTTAGACCCCAACACCTCCTTTCATTCTGGATCCAATGGTATATACTTTTCTAAACCACTCCCTGAAGGATCGAACGGTTGACAACATCCTAGATCCTTGGCAATCCTCGTACTTGAGGACCCCAATCAACAGCCAGGATCTATTGATCCGCCTCCAAGGAATTTGGAAAGGATCATGATTCTTGGCATGCCTTGGACTGTAAAGGGCTCCGATCAATGGGCCAAAGTTACTCATTGTTTCGAGATCAATGGTTACGATTTCTTCTGAGAAAGACTTGGGTTGTTGTAATTCTGTCAGTTTGCTTCGAGACTTAGTGTCTCAGGGGCTTCACTACCCGATTCTCCAAGGCTTATCGAACCCCCTCAGAACTCTGTAAATTCTCGTTAATACGATGGTCTTACCGTAATTCACCCATCTTATAATTTAACACAACTAGATAATTGCAACATCTCTTATTAAAAATAGAGACAATCAACAAGAAAAATACGAAATTCCTTCCCCGTTGTTCTATCATAAGTTAGACTCGAAGACTACTAGAGGAAACGGTATTATCACTACCACATAGGTATACCTAAGAAATTTCATACAATTATGTCTCATATAAGTATAAATATCTTCGAGGGAAATACACAATGAACCCATAAAGCAAGCATTCATATTCAACTTCATTCTGTAGGCATTTCTACACCATAAAAAATCAATTTAATATAGTTCTAATAGAATTAGACACTTATATGATAAACAATTTTCCAATATCGAACCATTGTGCATGTTTTCCTTTCCACCCAACCATAGGCTCTGCATTCACAATCACTTCGGCAGCAAGCCATCCTCGTGCCAAACCATGATACCACTAGGGATTTCATGTGCTTACCCATGCATTCTCTTTTCCTTGGGTCTTCTACAGACCTCTGTGTAAATTCTAACCTTGTACAATATCTACTACGAACAAATATTCAGAAAAGAATAGAAAATATACAATGGAAAATACAAACATTACACAGAGATTTTTCCCCTGGAAACCCAAACCGGGAAAACCAGCATATTCTATCTTCATTCATCATGTTACAATGTTTACAATACAAAATACATATAGGATCCAACGGCATCCAAAACCCTAAACCAATGACCTGGATTAGTCCAAAACCCTAATTCCTTAACCGGAAATAGAAAAAACCATCGGCAAAAACCATATGCCGAAAAACCACCTAAATACATGACACATTTCTTGAGGCATGTGTCACGTTTCCCGAGGCGGAAAATTTTTTTGAATAAGAAACCGAAATTCAATGTATATTCTAAAGGAGAATCGTTTGGTTTGAGTAAGAAACCCAAATTCTAAAAGACATCTCTTACAAAGGGTGAATACAACAATATAAAGGCATAAACATCAAATCAGTTAAACAAAAACTAAACTTAGTTGATTCAATCATAAGCATCGAATAAATAAATAAAACTATGGAATAGTAGCACAATATTAACCAAAAAATAAACCATAAAGGCAGTAGCAGTATACATGTGTCCAAATCCATGTATTTACATTCAAAATTGGTCAATCTCTACATTTTTTACAAAATGGAAGATCATTCCCAAGACACAAAATGGCACCTCTTGCCAAAACATGGAAGAATGGAAGCTCATACCCTAAATACAAAATGGAACCTCATGCTCAAAATGGCACATCAGTGCTGAGATACATAATAGATCACTCATTGATCCCTGCCACCCTCGCCAACATAATAGATCACTCATTGATCCCTGCCACCCTCGCCACTACCAGTTTCATCCCCAAAGAAGATATTCCTCTTCTTACTCCCATAGGAAACTCAAGTCCTCTTGAGTCTCAAAGTTCTTCATCTTTCTAAAGACTAGAAAAGGAAACAACATTCTTATAAGTTTTTTTCCACAATTCTATCAATTAACACGCTTACAAAATGATACTTTATAATTCATTATAACAAAACTCACCATGAATGAGAGTGCATGTCATGAAGGTGTTTACCTCCTATGTGACCCTAACCTCTCCATGATCCCTCCCTGCAACAATTACAATAATCAAAGCATTAAATTTAATCAAAATGCCTAAAATCAATTTCATTCATGTTGGATAAAAATTTCATCAACAAATGATCTCACTGTGAATAACTCAAGCAATGGAAAATATTGACTAGCAAACATAGCACTCAGCTAGATAAGTTTCTTTAAGGAAACAACTAGTGTAGGGTCTATCGGTGCAACCACTATGGATGAAACAAAGGGGGTTGAAACTTTTGGACTAATGAAACCACAATGGATGCGACAAGGGGGACTGTAGCAATGCAGACTGGTGTATGGGGGGCAGGTGCATGGTGGATAGGTGAAGCCACAATGATAGGGTAGGGTGGCCAAGGACCGAACTCACCCTGTAATCTAGGATGTATGGTGTAGGTGCAAGACGAACAGGGAAGGGCAGTAGTGATGAACGAATGAAGAATGATGGTGCTTGTATACACATTTATAATATTTTTATTAGAACAAAAACATGAAAATTAACCAAAATAAGGTAATGAATTTCACATTAAAACAAGATTTAACTCAACATATGATACCTGGGAATAGAGTGATTGGTTAACCCTAGGTGGGCATGGTTCATTGATCTTTGAAGCCGCAATTTGTAGAAACACAACAATATTATAATTGACTTCTCATAAATAAATTGGGCATTTGGAAAACATGAAATTTATAAAGTCTGTTAAGAATACTATGTTGATAACTTTTGTGTATTTTGACCCATTTCCTATTACTAGTGAAAAATTGTATATTAAATGGTACAAAGATCCAAATCCAACAAATGTACAAGCATCTTTTAATACTTTGTACATACATCTTTTGAAATGGACATACATCTTTTTTAATGTACATAATGTGTGCACATTATTGTTCACATTAAATCCCACAAATAGTTCGAGGTCCCAAAGAAAGAGCCCTCCCTAGTGTTGGATGTGTGTTGATTTAGGACACATTAGCCCAACTACGCACACCTATAAAAAACGATAATGTGTTAGATGCAGAAAGCATGCTACACTTAATCACCTACTGACAAATGAGGAGACCAAGGACAAGGAAATATTAACTCATCATTGTGGGTTCAACTAAATGTGGTTGTATCTCCATTATTAAGGGAATAGCAATGTAATGGGATCAACATCAAGGGCATCAGTTCCAAGACCCCAAATTACATGACTACCCAATTGTTGAACGCATTGAAGTTCATAAATGAAAAGGAGTCATTATGGAGGATAGATTCAGAAACTGAGACTAAGGATCCAAATCCAACAAATGTACAAGCATATTTTAATACTTTGTACATACATCTATTTAAATGGACATCATATTTTTTAGTGTACATAATGTGTGCACGTTAGTGTTCACATTAAATCCCATAAACATCTTGAGGTCCAAAAGAAAGATCCCTCCCTAGTGTTGGATGTGTGTTGATCTAGGACATATTATCCCAACTACGCACACCTATAAAAAATGATAATGTGCTAGATGCAGAAAGCATACTACACTTAATCGCCTATTGACAAATAAGGAGACCAAGGACAAGGAAATATTAACCCCTCATTGCGGGTTCAACTAATTGTGGTTGTCTCTCCATTATTAAGGGACTAGCAATGTAAATGGATCAACATCAAGGGCATTGGTTCCAAGACCCCAAATTATATGACTACATAATAGATTATTGAACGCATTGAAGTTCATAAATGAAAAGGAGTCATTATGGAGGATAGATTTAGAGACTGAGAAATGGTATCCTCATCTTAATTGCTATAAGAAGGCATAATCAAATATGAAGGTGACTTCAAAGGATAGAACCCATATTTTAAAAATGCCCATTCCAAAAGTGTTAAACCTAGTGCAAGAGAAAGTGAGGTCACTCAGCATGGAAAGCCAAACATTGTACTTCAATGTGAGAGGAAGAAGTCAATGTTGAGACAAGACAATTATCCCATCATATGCAAGAGATAAAATTGGATTCCATCCTAAAACAGAAAATGACACCCCTCAATAACTCATTCAACTATAGATGCACTCCTCTGATATCCCCACCAGGGCCAATACCTGTAATTATCATAGTTACAATTTCCTTCAGAAGATGTAGAGACACCCCACTTAATCTCTCCTCATTTACACATAAACTCATAAGCAACTTAGATGACTTGGCTGCTATATAGGCCTTCAAAGAGGTTTTCTAAGGGTCTCTACTCAATTTTTTTTTATTAAAATGATTGTCACTAGTGGTCATGACAATCCTCAAAATTCCTTTATGACCAGATCCACAAACTTTGATCGCTCTCGGCCTATGACAGGTTTAATTCCAACCCTATCGATCACATTTATGGATCGATCTTTGGCTCGTTCTCTCTTATTGTTATTTGTTATGCTCTATGAAAAATATGTTTGACAGGAACTAGTTCACTGTAGCTTCTTTTCTTCTAATAGAACCTCGATGCTATGACCAAAGGTTTATCAATAGGTGAAAAAAACATTTTCATGCATATGACCCAAACCTTGTATCCAAGGTTATTCCATTTAAGTGCTTGACCCTGACAAAGCTTACTCGTCTCGCCCATCTTCCATGCAACCTGAACCTTGGACCATGGCTTAAATCCAAAGGTGCTTATACATATAAATAAGATTAACCCAAGGGCTCGTTTCTTCCACCATACAACCAATGGTTGCGACCAGGAGCTTAACCCAAAAAGGCACTTATCCTACAACTTTGTCCCTGACCAGATCAACGATCATGTGTTAATCAAACAGTGAGATGAATGCTTATCGTTCATTTCGCATATCCAATAGGGTAGTACAATAACCCTTTGATCAAACACGATGAGATCTTGACCAGACACGTGGCCCTAAATATCAACGACCCGTATACTTTCACAAATCCCCTTGTTGTTAACCTGCGTGCAATTTTTCGATGCGAAATATCTACAGTATCTATCTCTGCCTCCTTTCAATCATCCAATGATTATAAATGCCCCACGATCGAACGGTCGTGACCTACCTCTTGCTTGATCGGCCGGACCTTGTAGCTTTACTCCACGATTTGGATGATTTTGATTACCTCAGTTACCTTCTGCAAGAAGAATTGGATAATCGATCCTTGCAGTGATCGATGATCATTGTATAAGGTTTCTTCTCTCAAATATTTAATGGAGTCAAACTCCCTCTAAATTAGAGTTCCATCGAGCATACTCTTCCTTCCTTCTACCAGTATACATGTAGTTTTACTGCTCAATTCAACATACAAGGCATATTAGTCACAACACAACCATTAAGGGTTTCAATAAACCATTCATACTCGAAATATATTGTTCCTACTTTCTGTTTTAATCAGAATATACACACAGAATTATAGGGGTTATATGAGGCATCTATGCATTCTTCCTCTCACTGGCCTGATCTCTTCTTAATTGGCTTCCCTCTCTCTCTAGCCTAATTCTTCATTCAATTGGTCGCACACCTCAATGCCTCTAAGGCTTACAAATTTATACAAAAGGATATTGAAAACTAACTTTGTTTCAGATCCAAAATCCTCTCAACAACATTCCTATCTCTAGGATCTCTAGATCCATAAAATCCTCAAAAGATTGCAACCTATCTTAAGATCTCTCAACTCTCCCAAATCCCTCAAGATTTTTTCTTAGAAGTAGATCTATTACAATACATATTAACAAATGTAATCCAACTCACACATTTTAGAATTCCTATCAAACTTAGAAAATCTTAATAATCCAACAAACAAATTCAATTAGGGAATCAACTACCTTGTAAGTGAAAACCCCTAGGTCTCATCAAATCATGCTAGAATTTGGAAGAAGGATGCTCCTGCACCATCCTCCTTGATCTCCTTAAATCCTTAAAGGTGCAATCATTTGTGACCATTAATTATTGATGAAGTTGCATTCCATGAGGCCATTCATGGCCACCTTATAACCTCATATTCCTTAGCTTATAAAAGGAGAAGAGGGTGCATAGTACTTCAACGACTCTGAGTGTTTTTGTGTGTGGTTGTGGCATCCAATTTGTGGAGTCAAGTTTTGAAAGGGCTTTTAAACAATGGGTCAATATTTTTAAAATATAGTTGATCAATTAGAAAGAAAATAAGAACTCTCCAAATTCTATTATTTATTTTTTGAACCAACGAAAACTTGTATTTAGCTTTTATCTTTTTAACATGCTTTCATCTTTTGGCTTGATTATTTTTGTTGAAAAAGATAAAACGAAAAATATAAAATTAAAATGAAAAGTATAAAGTGAAAAAGCATAAAAGGAAAAGCATAGACAAAAAGAAAAACATAAATTGAAAAGTGAAAAGACTAATGCATAAAGCCAAAGGCACAAAGAATAAAGCATAACTCTAAAAGAAAAAAACATAAAGCGTAAAGCAAAAGTTAAAAAGCATAAAGCGTAAAGCAAAAATGTAACTAAAAATTTACACCGTGATTCTAGTAAATCGTTTTCACTTAATTTCTAGAGACTTTATATGAAATGACTATTTGAAGGCACTCTTCATACTATAATGAAACCATATTATATTCACCATATTATATTTTGGATAGTAACATTACATTTTGATTGTTTCACTATATTTAAGTTGGTATTGTCTAACTATTTTATGAAATGGTTTTTTTCGTCGAAATTTGGTCATATAAATTGCACAAAATCGTTATTTTTTGTTGTTTAAAATTTTTTTTTGAATGTAGAAATGGATTCAACATGTTGAAAAACCCCTAAAGAACTTGGATTATACATAAATAATCACTCAAATCTGCAGATCTAACAATTTCTTGCGAGATTTCGAGCAAATGTTATCAAAAAAAATCATAGGAGAAGAATCATTTCGTAAAACATTTAGACTACGGCTATTTAAGTCAACTCAAGCATATTATATTGTAATCTCAAAGTATTTGCAATTTGATCTATAACCTTAGGCTACTTAGACTATTTAAATTGTATACTATTACATGGAAAGTAGAGAGAATATTTCACTTTACCTGTAAAATCATAGAGAAACCAAAAATAAAGTTTGTTCCTTAATCCATTGTCTCTAGGGAGATTAATGGCTATTTTGTTTCCTAGGTTCATTGGTTTTCCTACACAATAAAAGTTGTATAACTATAAAAAGGAATTAGAGAGAGATTGTTGGATGAGAATCCAACTTAGAACAAGAGGAAAATAAATTGCAAATTCAAAATAAAAAAGACGAAAGTGTAGGGGCTTTGTGTGCATCTGTATTTATTTTTGGAGAGTTGTACAACAAGGATTAGCATTTTCAAACCATAAAATATTGCTAACAAAATGAAATACTATGCTATGAGCTCACAAAAATATTAAATTAAAACCCCATATCTAAGTGCAACCAAAGAAAATAATTGGAATCCTTGATGTGACCACATATAAGGAGGTATCGAAACTCCAAACTAAAATGTGTTAATTATTTCAAGGTTTCTAGGAGCACATTAAGTCTTGTCCTTCCATGTTGGTCATGTTATCACGCAGTTTGTACTTGGGTGTAAAGGAAACGTAAATGGAGACAAATTGACGTAACAAGAGACTATCCTATCACTGTCACCTCAATAGGATGTCCCTTTCTATCTAGGGTGGTAGGCCCAGGGGAGACGTCCCCAGTGACCTGGGGTTTTGAGAAGGAAAAGGTTTAAAGCTAAGTAAAAGTATCCCTCTCACAAGTCATCACCAATCAGAAAGTTCGGCTAAACAGCCAATAAATATAATAATAACAAGAAATATACCTGCCTGGAACAAAGCAACATGAAAATTGTATTTGCAAGGTCACTTGTTGGTCAGTACTTCATATAATAAGGGACTTTCCCAATTAAAGCAATTGACCAATATATTGACGAAGTAAGCAAAGATGTATAGTAGCAATTATCACAATATGATACTTCACAATAAATGCTTTATAAATGCTTCAGAATGAGCAAGAACGATTTAATCATCAATATCATAACACCAACATTCATCAGAAGCAGATGATACCAAGCATTAGTCAATCTTTCAATTGTTTAGAAAATGTTGCAAAGTATAACTATAACTCAAAGAATAATAGAAGCAACAAAGTTAGCAAGTCAATCTACACTAGGGTTAGAAGGTGTTAGTAATTGTTCAAAGATATTGG
>ML886723.1:0-13850 GCA_009831015.1 Picea engelmannii | reverse complement strand
TGGATTCTTGCATGGTCTCCTACAGATTTAAAAATCAACCACACGTCCCCATATGGATCCAATGTTATCCACCAGTTTGCACAAGCTGGATTTCCTGAAGAGCGGCCAAAGAATGAGCAATCAGTGCTCATATGACAGAGTTCAGAGTTCAGCCGGTCTTGCAAAAGACCACCTTTTTTTGCATTTCCACCATTGTAATAAATGACCTGAGTATGAGATATTGTAAAAGACTATTGACCACCTAAGACCTAGGCACGAACATATATTCTAGAGTGTTTTTTTTCACTTGTTAATTATTTTTTCTACTTGCCTTTGTGAGCGATAAAATAATTTCTAACTTTTTTCACTCAGAAGACGGACTCCAAAGCTGGAATATGTGTTGGTGGTTAGGCCTTGGCATGGAAAACCAATGTCTAGTGTCTAAATGTATATGAGTTCATACTAGGTCATCTCGATTGAGTCATTTGGAAATTGTGGCTAGGTTTGATAGTTTTTTTTTTTATGTTTCAGTGAATTAATTAAATTCCCGCAAAAATGGAATTTTTTAATTCTGAGTCAATAAATTGTAAAAATATGGCATCAAACATTGTCAGATGTCATATTTATGGTTGTTTTCCAGTTCAGAGTATCATGTAAACCCCTATTTTCCTTCTTTCGAGACAAAAAAGTGATTATTATCACTCAAAAAATGAATTTTACTAGAAATTTACAGAAAAGGGGTAATTAAAATCATTTCCTATTTTTTAGGAGAACTGGGGAACATGTTTGAAACATGTTTTTCTCATGTCCCCAATTCACTGGAAGCCTAGGCGAGTTAAGCTAAGCTGAAGGCAACTTCATGAGGGTGATGTGGACATGGGGGAGAACCCAATGAAGGGACTCGACCCCACCTACCTAGTTGGTGCGCGTTTTAGAGGAGGAGCGCACATCCCAATCTGATCACGCATCTCCTAACTACCCCTTCACTCCACCTCACTCCACTCTCACCTCACTTCACTCCACCTCACTCACCCTACACTACACACCACTACCTATCCACTCCACTCATCACCACACATCACTCCCATTAACCCCACGCATCCTCACTTCACTCACACATTACCTAAACCCTAGCGCATCCCCTCTTTGGAGTTGTCACCACCAAAGCTATATAAGCATGGTTACCCCTCCTCCATTCGTGAGAGTTGGAGCCTTGGGAAGATGGACCACTATTGTATCATTGTATCATTTCTGAATTAAATAAAAAAGACTTTGGAGTTCTATTGGTCTTGATGCTATGTGCGGATGCTTGGATCTAGTGCTATTTTTATGAGATAACTTGTATCTTGTGTTTCAATTTTGTAATTAATTTGCAAGGCTTTGAAGGTAGGCTATCATACAGTAGGGTGAGATAAATCTAGTTTGATTCATCTCATTTCTTCCTTATAAATCATAGACTTTTGCATTGCATGCTTCGTTTTCGGTTAAACTAACATGCATATTTGAGCATTGTTTTGTGTAGGGAAGACCTTTTAACAAGTGTTTGCAGGATTGAAGTACATTGTTGCAGGTTCTTCAATCTTGGAGGATTGATTGGTTGTTGCTTCAACTGTCATTGTCCAAGAGTTTCAAAGGATAGAGCTCCCTCTCCTCTTCATCAAAGGACCCTGTTATCCACCAAGTTGCACTAGGATGGACTTCAAGTGAGCCACCAAAGATTGAACATTTTCATGTTCAAAATTCAAAGTTCAAAAGTTCAGCCGGTCATTAAGACCAACATTTTTCACATTTTCCATAAAAAATTGTAATAAGAGATGTTACATGATGAACCTGTAAAATGTCTTAGCCACCTTCGGTTTAGGCATGAGTTGTTTCTCTGAAGTGTTTTTTTTACTTATTTAATTGTATTTTGTCGTTTTCAGACAATTTATAATTTATGAGTTTTTTCACTCAATCCCTCCAGAGCTGGAGTATATATTCATGGTTAGGCCTTAGCATGGATCTAAGCCTAGTCTCTAATGTATATTATCATGCTAAACATACTCCTAGAGTCTTATGGAAATGTGCTAAGTCCCCCTTAGGATTTTTTAATTTTTTCAGTTAATTAAAAATTTTCCGCAAAAGAGGAATTTTTAATTAAAAAATAAAGATGTATTAAAAAAGTGGTACTAGGAGACTTCATATGCCTTGGGGGTGCTCATTTTTGGACCTAAAGCACCCATATTACCTAAGTACCCACTTGGTTGAGTAAAATTAGTGATTTTAATCACTTAAAAATTAATTTTACTCAAAAAAGTCAAAATAAATCAAATAAAATCAGCAAAAGCAAAAATTAAGGAAACATGTGGGGACATGTTGGAGACAAAATAAAATCCCAAGAGGCAAGTTGGCGCCCATAGGATGATGTCTATGGGTCAAAGGCATGGTTGATGGGATGTGTAATGGAATAAACCCATGTGCTCAAAAGGAGGTGCGCACCTCTCCCTTGAGGTGGCGCATTCTCCAAGGGAGATCTTCTCCCAAATCTGTACTCACCTAATGGCTGCAATGTGGCAGTTGGTTGAATATTTGGCATGAGAAGAGGGCTACAACTCGCCCCTCCTCCTCCTCTTCCACATGCCCTCATCTAAGCTATGCACCCCTCACACTTGGCATGTGCACCTCTCTTGGAATCTTCACCCAAAAAAGTATAAAGCAAGGTCGACTTCTCTCTTTTAGAGTTAGTTGGAGCTTGGGAGTTCATACTTGTTGTTATAACACTACTGTAATACTCTTGGATTATTGAATAAAAGACTTTGGAGGTCAATTGGTCATTGTTGTGATGTGTGGATACTTGGACAATTGTGCATAATCATGAGGTAACCTTGTATTTAATCCAGAATTTTTGTATATCTACTTTATATATCAGCCTTGAAGGTGTGTTGTCACATAATAGGGTAGGATTTACTCAATTTGGTTATTGTTTAGATCCTATTGTTTTCCTATGTTCAAAAATTTAAAGATGCATGTTTTTCGGATGAACTAATATATGTTTTCAAGTTTCTTTGTAGGAAAATACTGTTCTAACAAGTGTTTGCAAGGGTTGGAAATATCTAACAGGTTATTCAATCTTGAAATAGAGTGGGATAAAAGATCCATCCTTCAACTTCTTCAAAAGATAAAGTTTTTCCCTTTTTCATTGATCAAGGACCCCATAGCCCAAGATTCAAGTTCCAAACAGAAGATCCTCTCAATCTCTTTCTCTTATTAATTTAAAATTTATTCTTCAAGTTACTTTTTGTTCTGCATGCAAAGACAGATTATTCTAAAGTTAAATTTAATTGAAGTCTTATGTATGCATGACCTTCTAGATCTAGCCAAAGTTTATCTCATATTCAAAGCTAGATTTAGGAGTAAAAGTTTATCTTTTGCTTGTTCTTATTTCAGATCTTTAGAGCAAAAGAGTGAAGTGTTTTAACTGTTTAGATCAAGCTATTTAGTGATCTTTACTTGTTGTTTTATGACAGCAAATAAAGGCAACTAATAGAGCCCTTCTTTAGTCTCTTTAAACTAGCCAAAAAAGTCATAAAAATTCCCTTTTTTTTTACTTAGAAATTTTCAGGAAGTTTGAGCTTAAGATTTTATTTATTTCTTGCACTCTTCAAGTGTCTATTAGGTGAAGTTAATCTAATTTGTTCGTTGTTTTCTAGCAGGTCATTGAATAAAGAGGGAGAAATTATGTCTGATTTGACCAAAATTGGAGTTGTTTTGATCCCGAAAGTGAACCTTTGAAGATTTCTTCAAAAAGAAAACTTGTAATACTTGTGAGCCCAAGTTATAAGACTCACAAGTCTTCCAGATAAANAAAAAAAAAAAAAAAAAAAACAATTGTAAATCAGATCAATAAAATAAGTGAAGCTAAGGAGGCTTCACTCTTTTCTTCTCCCCCTAAGGGAGGAACCGGTGTGGTGGTGTTTGTCTCGGTTTCATGTTTTCTTAAAGTCTAAATCTATCTCATGATCTAAAGATTAAGTAAAATGAATCAAATTTTATAAGTCTCAAAGCACTACACAACAATCTAGTTTAGATTTATTTTTTGCAAATCACAGTAATCTTTAATTGCTAGTTAATTTTTTTTCTACAATTTTTCAAAGTTGGCAAATAACCTGTCTCCTCAGCTCCTCCAAAAGAGGTTGGTCAGTGAAGACATTAGTAATTAGAAAACGTTTCAACTTCATCATTTTATTTCTTGTTTAAAATAAAAAATTTCCCCTCAGCTCTTAGTGCGGTTCCTGACCCTTCCAGTTGCGAGCTAGTCTCGATATGCTGGGAGTAAGTTTCATACAGGTTGAGTTGGTCAGTGGTGATAGAATAATTAAGGAAATCTCTAAAGTAATTAGCTTAATGAGCGGGAAAACGCCTTAAAGTGACCTGCGAAGTAAGGTGGGCCCTCTCGAGGCCTGGCTTCCCACCCATTTTGGACATCCAACACTTTGAGTGAGTTTATTGGTGAGACCATTTGGGTTACGGTAAACTCGCCGCAAGTTTCCAAACAAAGAGCTAACTTTCAAAGAGGCCAAACACTCTCATTAACTCAACATCAATTTACCTTAATAAAATACACAAACTACACTGTCCACGATTACCTTTAAGGCACTGGTCTCATATTACACACCTTGCAAAGCCATATGCTTCATTTACCTTTCAGTTATTTACTTGAAGCAATTTGATTTTACTTGCATCTAACAATTGTGTTTAAATATCCTTTATGCAAGTACATGCTTAATGTTTATATCGTGGTGAATAATTGATCTGTATATTTTCACTTTATGGTTGATTGTTGAAAGAATAAAACTCCTAGATTTATTTCTTGTGCTTAGTTTAGTTCAAGCCTTAGTATATTTGTTAGGGACTACCCCCCTTTGCTTCGTTAGGAGTTAGCCTAGACGGAGGAGTTGAGGATTAGGTGACAACACCTTAACTCTCACTTGCCCCCAAGGACACACCGAGTGGATTGAAGATTTCTTCCATGTCTCCCAGGTGTGTATAGGGCGGCAACAGACCCCATAGCCCACAACTTTCAATTTTTGAAAGAAAAAGAGTTTCTTCTTTTCTCCCTCTCAAACTTTCTTCAAAATTATTTACTTACACTTTCATGCATGCTTGAGAAGTTAGTTTAAATCTGAAACTTTAATTTAGTTTCTTTTGCATGCAAAGTATCTAGATCTAATTTAAAATTCTTTCAATTTAAAGAAGTAGATCTAGGCCACTTTTAGCATTTTCTAGCTAATTTTCCTCTAGATTTGAAGCTAGTTAAGTTTTTTGTTTTGAGTTTAAAATCAAGCTAACTAGCTGCCCATGCTTCTTGTTTTAGGACAGCAAACAGAAACAGCTAGAAGAGCCTAAGTTAGGTTCATGCAAACTGTCCAAAAAGTCTAAAAAAAACTCATTTTTTGCCTTTGAATTTTTTTCGGAAAAATTTTGATAAAATTTGTAGTTTTAGTTAGTCTTTCAAACTCTTTTTCATCACGTTTTAACGAACTTTGTTTGTTGTTTTCTTGCAGCAATAACAGGTATAAGGGGAGATTTTGTCAAAATTTTGGAGAAATCAAGGCTTCCGGAGCACCCTGGGGGGTTTTAACTTCATCAAAGAAGTTTCTCTTATTCTTCTTTTCTTGTAGTTTCTTCAAGATCCAAAAGTTATAAGAATCCCTTTTCTTTCTTAAAAGTTAAAGCTCAAAGAGAACATTTGTTCTCAGTGTAATAGTTGCAATAAAAACGGGCCCTTTTGTGCCCAGTTTCTCCATCCCCGTTAGGGGGATTTGTGTGTCTTTGTGTGGTCTTCTTTCTTGATGCATGTCTAAATCTTTTATCTCAAACACACAAGTCAAGTAAATCGAACACACACTCATATTTCACATGCATGGCTAATTAAAAGAAATCTTGAATCTCCCATGCATGTTTAGATTAGATTACTTCATTTACTTTCAGGAATAAATCTTGCAACCTTGAAATTTCTAAAATATCTTGCAATTTATCTTTCAACTACAAAGCAGGGTATTAAATTTAAGTGTTGCAAAGATCTTTCAATTTTCAAGTATTGTTCAAGTTTTTCTCTACAAAGCAGGGTACTAAATTTATTTTTTGCAAAGTAATTGTACCTTGTTTGTAGTCTAATTAGGAAAATCTCTGAAGTAGTTAGCTCAATGCACGGGAAAACGCCTAAAAGTGACCTGTGAAGTAAGGCGGGCCCTCTCGGGACCTGGCTTCCCACCCGTTTTGGACATCCAACACTTTTAGTGAGTTTACTGGTGAGACCTCTTGGGTTTCGGTAAACTCTCCGCAAGTTTCCAAACAAAGAACTAGCCTCCAAAGGGGGCACATTTTCTCATTAACTGAACATCAATTTACCTTAATAAAACTTTCGATCAACATTTGCCCACGACTCCATTTAAGGCACTGGTATAATTGGTATATTTTTCATGTGAGCAATCTTTTACATTCATGCACCTTGTCTAACTTATATGCTTAAATCTTGCAGATCTTCTATCCTTTGATATATTCATGTTTGTGAACAAGTATTTATATGATTACCTAAATGATAATGAATGTTAAATGTTGATGGTTTGTTTTATTTTAAACAATAAACTCCTAGAAATAAGTTATTTTGCTTTCTTAGTTTAAAAGAGCCTTAGATTATTTTTATAGGGACTACCCCCCTTGGTTTCTCTAGGAGTTGGCCTAGACAGAGGAGTTGAGGATCAGGTCACAACACCTTGACTCGAAACTTGCCCCCAAGGGCACACCAAGTGGATTGAAGGTTTCTTCCACGTTACCCCAGGTGTGTATAAGGACGACAACAGGATCAAAGCTTGCCAAAGTGTCATTAGGGCACGAAAAATGATTCAAAATCCGCCCCAACAACAGCGCCAAAAATGTTATTGCACAGATTGTAGGTTGCGTAAAGCTTGACCCAATCCACAAACGTGAGACAACTATGGGAGTAACTACTCACTGTCACCTTATATAGATACTCCCCTCGCTTTAGTGATGATAAATCACCACAAGGGGGGAATCTCGGTGACCCTAGAGGGATTGAGACGAAAAATGAAGTAATGGATAGTGAAACCCCTATAGGTCAAGTTTAGAAGTGGAAAGAGGCTTGGAAAAGGGTCTTGTTGATAAGGGTAGGTTGCCAAAGTGTAGTGTATGAGCAAGAGAGTGCCTGTCCGAGAGAAGACAATTTATCAAAATACAAGCCAGATAATCAAAGGGACAAGCAAGTGAAGCTTGTTGTCCTAAATTACAGCAGTAAACCACTGTATATATCAGCAATGAAAGGAGCTATTTACTGCAGAATTAACTATCAAAAGAATTAAATATTTATTAGGCAATGAAGCACTAAACAAGTAGATAATACCCCAACACTTAAGCATAAACTTTGATGGCAAAATAGGGCTGCTAAATGAAGTTATCAGAAAAATATAAAGGCAGCCTTATGGCTGTAGCAATAGATTGCTGCAGCAGCAACTTCTACTCAAAGAAATCAGTAAACAACTTGCCCAAAAGATAGCATATACCAAGTAGATTAACAATAGCAACTTGCCAACTATTTTCAATGGTCGAAGAGTAAGATATAAGTGATTAATAAGTGATTTTGCAGCAGCCCTAGTGGCTGTAGAATAAGTTTATAACAGCAGAACGATCTCCTTGGCTAAGCAAGACACCTTAGTGGCTTAAGCAAGCTAATAGCATATAGAATTTGTTCATATTTAGACAAATGCAATTTCTCAACAAATCACGTTTCCCAATGCAACGATTTTGTTTGTCCAATGCAATTTCAGATTAGTGCTTAATCTATTGGGTTATGGAGTCTTGGTCGTAAGAGTTGGATCCACTACTCTAGGGGTGTAAGCCCTTTTACTCCCTAGAGCAAGTAAACCCAACAAGGTAAATCTAGGAGGGTGTAAGCCCTTTTACTCCTCCTAACAACCTTGAAAAAATGACTTATCCAATAACAATTAAGATGAACTCAATGCAGGGTGTATGCCCTTATACTCCTCCAAGGGTTCTGTTATCGCATAGTTTGTAGTTAGGGTAAAAGATGGATGGAAGAAAGGCAAACTGGCGAAACTGAGACTATCCCACCATTATCACCTCAATGGGAAAGCTCTTTCTGTTTAGGGTGGTAGGCCCAGGGGAGACGTCCCCGGTGACCTGGGGTTCTGAGAAGGCTTAAAAGGCTAAGTGATATTTTCCCCCTCACAAGTCACCACCGATCCGAAAGTCCTAGCTAATCAACCAATAAAGATGAATAATAACCAAAAAGTGTACCTGCCCGAGACAAAGCAACAAGGAAACTATACATGCGCAAGGTCACTTGCTTGGTAAGTACTTCATATAATCAAGGACTTTTGATATAAAGCAATACATAAGCAATATTGATGAAGCAAGTCAACGATGTACAATAGCAATGATTATAATATATATCACTTCACAATAAATGCTAATGAGCAGTGGCAATCAATGTAACAATATCAATACTAGAAGCAACGCTTTAGCCAATCTTTCAATTCCTTTAAAGACAAAATAAATGCTACATGGATATGTTTATAGCACAAAATAGATGACGGCAGCAATAGAGTTAGTAAATGTTAGTCTAAGCTAGGGTTAGAAGGATTAGTAGTTTGTTCAAAGTATTGGAGGTGTGTATGATCAAGGTACTCAACACAAGAAGTCTTAGATCAATGCATTATTGGGGCACATGGAGTGTTAGATGTTGAAGTGTTGCTAAGGAAAGGCCTCAACAATGAAACCCTAGGGGAGAAAGGCTCGCTAAGGTGTAGAAACCCTGGGCCTTAGTGCTTTCTCCTCCTCCTTTAGCTCATTAACAAGGTAAAAACGGCTAGCTTGAGTAATGGATGTTATGGCTAAGAACAAGAGGATTTAATGATGAAGTGTTGCTAAGGCAAGGCTTCATCAATCAAACCCTATGTAATGTTCCCAAGCCCAGATGCAAGGAACATCACGGTTTTGGGTGTCTTTTAAAACTTTACTGGTTGTCGTATTTCGTCAACACTTTGCTTACTGTGAATATTTAGGTTGTGCTTAGGGTTTACTGATGTGTTATATATGTGTTTGCAACAACAGACAAGAAGATAAGCAGTGTAACATACCTCAACCATATGCAAGATCAACAAGATGATAGACAAGACAAAACACTGCAGATCTGCTTTTATTCATAAATAGAAGAACCTTCTACAAGGAGGAGGTCGATCTGGAATGCTCAACAGATGGCTCCAATAAAGACAATAGAAGCTGCTACAAAATGCTCCAAAAGAAGACTACAATAAGCCTCCAAAGGCTGAATATACCATGAATACCAATACAAGAAAGATCTGGGCCGTATGAAGTGTCAACCCCCAAGCTGGATGATGCCACGTCCTGTTGAAACCCTGAAGACCCTCAATAATTCGACCCTACAATCAAAGACCTCCAAATGCTATGTTGAAGATATCGAACTGTAGATCGGAATGAATGGAATCCCCTCCTGAAATCTCAAACCGAAATACCAAGGGAAACTCCTCCAAATGCTAAATCCTCCAATTGAGTTGCGCCCTCCTGAAACTGTCAAACCCTACAATTTCAGCCCTGATGAAGGAGGCCTCCAAATGAGTTCAAACTCGGCCAAATGATAGATCAGGGTGGTAGGATCCCCCTCTTGAAGTCTCAGGCCGAAATGCTATGGATAACTCCTCCAAACTGAATAGATCTGAATCTCAAAAATGCCCTCCTTCTCTCCAATTTGTCCCAATGCTCTAGGAAATAATCTGAACCATAAATCTCTCTCAAGAGGCACTAGAAATCATGGCTAAGGCCCTGCAAGTAAAACCCAAATGCTCAAATCTCCAAGAGCCCCTTCAAACTCCTACAACGAGCCTTCCTTCACTGAATGGTGCACCACCCTTGCTAGAAACCCCCAATGGTGCGCCCTCCTTCTCTTCCTGTGCCTGTGGCTGGTGTAGAACCCTCCTACACTGATGCAGATCCGAACTAGAATGGTATGGGAGAGTATCGCATCTCCGAGACCAAGCTTGGGACAAGCTAAGTGGAATCTTTCACCACCGAATCGTCCTCTAGGGTTTGTTAAGTCAAAACCCTCAAAACCCCCAAGAGATGGGCCCTCTAGCTAGAAGCCAGATATCAAAATGATAAACATACATGAATGAATCAATAGAAGCCATTGTCTTTCCTTTATACTTCCTGCTCACCTTGTCCCTCCAAAGTGACTTTCATTTTATTAATATTTAATTAATTAATTAAATCAATTTAATTAATTAATTAACCTTTTTGCCTCTGAAAAGCGTCTTATATCTCCTTGTGGCTTCCCTGGCCACTGAAAGTCACTTCTCACCATCCCATCTTGTAGTGTTGCTCCTCCCGATTCCAATGAGCTGTTACACTGAGAGGTTCCTCCAAGTAATGTGCCCAAAATGACCTCTTCCGTGAATTTAATTAACTTATAGCTCAAAATACTCAAAATCATGGAAATCGTCGAAATGCAACGGAACCAAAGCCAACCTGTGCGTAATGGATCATAATGATGAAATGGGATGAGCGATGCAAGCCGGACCCCAAAATGCCTCTCAATAATCCATGTACTCGCTATAATCTCCAACTGGCTACCCTGGTCATCATAACACTGTGTAATATAATGATGTCCCAAAGTGGGGACATTATAACCCTCCCTGCTAGAAAATTGTTTGTCCTCAAGCAATAACCAAATCTCTCCAAATATAATACCAGGATCCCACGTCCACCTGTAGGACACATCATAGAACCCATCCAAAGATGAACAATCATACACTCCACCCCCTGGATCCCATATCAGGAAGTGAACTGCAATATCCTATGAAGCATAGTCCTGAAATATATCAACTCTGTGAATCTCCTGCACATGACACCTGGCCTCGCCCCGGAATGAGTCCATCCTCCAAGTCCCTACCAAGATCAACACGGCCTCCATCAACTATACATGTTGATGCTAGGATGAAGTATTGTAAGACCTCTGTGAGACACCCTCAAGAGATGGGCTCTCCTCAATATTGAAGCTCAATGGAAAATCAAAACAACTTTCCCCTGCAACAGTCCACTCGTCCCTGTCAGTCAGTGAAATGCTCAACCCTGCAATCCCTGGGTCCCATGCTAGACACTGTCGAAGATCACCATGCTGACCCTGCCTGACTGCTCCCTGTATATATACTGGATCCTCCACTCCTGGATCCTCAAACTGAAGTACTTGCAGCTATTGGACCTGTTGTCCAGAAACTGCATCTGTGAAAACATCTTTGTGGAAGGAGTACCTGCCCAACCATCTCCATGTCCGATCATGATGATCAAGAGTGAAAAGTTGCCTCGCTCCATCGAACAAATCCCTGCAAGCCCACTCCAAACCAACCCATGGTGGCATATGTGGCTCTCTGGCGCAACCTGGGTCACCCTGTAGTAAAACATCATGTTAGCCAAATGAACACCCAGATCCCATGGTAAACTTGGAATTCTATCACTTCCAATCTCCTCTAACTGCTCCTGTGTGAGATTGATCACTGTCAGAAGCCCTATGTGCTCATCTACTATCACCTAGCCTATGATGCTCACCATCACGCACCAAGTCTCAACTAGTTGCCTATGACGATCCACCTCTATCTGGCTGGATGTCGCAAAGATACTCATGTCAGGTGGTCTCAACCTAGCCACTCCCCATGTCCTCAGCCACGGCCTATCCCTCCTAATGTTGTCGTCTATGATAAAAGTGTTAGGATAGGCTAATAGAAACATCTGCAGCTGACTGTAGGACTAGAAGGTGTCACATGCTTTGGTCAATCCCAAGGATTCGACCAGAAGCTCATCCATTGATATCCATGATAAATACTCTCCTGTGGTCATCACTGAATCCCAACCATCCAATACAACCGGAGGTAGCTCCCCCAACTGTTGGTAAACCAATCTCCATCTCTCATCTCCCATGCAACTGTTGAAACGATGAAGGTGAGATCTCATAACTATGTGCTGCTGCAAAGGAGTGACATCTGCATACTCCCCTAAGTGTGTATCCTCCCTGCAATCCGATACATCCGTCTGAAATTGACTGCATATCTCGGCATGTCTCTGTGAACTATCACTCCTAACGGTATGCTCCGGCATACTCATGTCGTCTCTCGTAGACTCATGCTGCATCATAGATCCTGGGCATACTACTGGATCAACCTCTACCTAGAGGTCAACCGCTCTCGAAACACAAATGTAAGTGTCCTCCATCAACTGGTGCTCCTCTGCTAGAACACCAACATCTCCTAGCAACGTGACTAAATGATATATCTGAGTTTCCACTAAGACATATGAAGTGGATCTCTGACGAATCTACTCAAGATGCTCATCTGACCTAGACTCTGATTCTTGGAGGGTTGTCTATGTGCCTCTCAAGAATCCTCGAGTGCTCTCCAACTCCTGAGTAAGTTTGTCCACCTCTAACTCCTGCTCCCTCAAAGCCTCATGATACATCTCACCAATCCGCAATAGGCAATCCCTATCAGTCAACAGCTGCTAGTAGTCGATCCTCATCATAGATATCCTCTCCCTAAGAGTATGAAAATCATCCATGGAAAATCCCTCATCTGAACTACCATGTGCCACTGATGATCTCCAGCAGTAATCTGTCATCAATGTCTGCATGTCATCACTGCGCCTGGTGTTTGCCATGATCATATCCTCACTGACTCTCAACTGTGTTGCTAAGTGGTGTGACTCCTGAGCACAGTCATGTTGAGGTGCCACCTCATACCCCTCACTGCTAATGTCAACTCTAGAATCCCCAAAAACACTCTCTGCATAAGATAACGTGCTAAACTACCCACTGTCTACTATGTTGTTGGGTCCTCCTCTGTGCCACTGCAGCCCATCACTAGATGCTATCTCCCTCTGAATCTCACAGTATCCTGTATGAGCAGTCGTATCCTCCCGTGCATTTACCCTGCTACTATCCTCTACACCTGGATCCCATATAGATGTGTCCAGACATGTGCTATGCTCGTCCTGACCCATAAAGAGTGCATCCTCATTAATGCAGGCCGATCCTGGAAGTAAGTGCTCCATCAACCTGTCAGTCTCCCCAATCTACTCAACTAATGGAATCTCCCAAATCTATGACTCAATCTCCTCATGTTGATTGTATGTGTAAGTTCAATTGTCTGTACGTCTTGTACCTCCTCCTGGATCTGTGGATCTACATGTCCGTGGTGTGCATCCCTCACACATGACTCCTCCATCATATCTGAAATGCCACTAATATCCTCATGTAGCATGGCTATCATGGGTGTCTGACAAGATGACATATGTGTCACGGCCCTCCTAGGAAGCTCATCAGATCTAGGTGCTAACACATGCAAACCCCCACTAATGTCTCCACTATGCTGAGGTGTAAGGTCATCAACAGTATGTGATATGACTACTGAAGCATAAGTTCTATCATCCTGTCCATCCCACTGCTCCCCCAATGTGCAAGAGTCACTATCCTCCGCAAGCGTGCCAGAATCACCAGCCTCTGTGCAAGAGTCACTATCACTAGCCTCTCTACAAGAGTCACTATCATCATCAAACTGCCCCAAATCAGCATCTATCACTCCATCCTCACACACCTTATCATCACTGTCATGGCGTACCTCAATAATATGCTTTTGACCCTTACCCCTATAGAAAATCCAAGTCCTATCAGCAAGACTTCTTGGCCTGTCTTTGACCAAGCAAAGTCACTAAGTTTTCTGCTGTCATAAAATGTGTAATTGCTGTTTTATAACAGCCCTCTGAAAAGTTTGTTTGCTGATGTGTTATGGTTG
>WSFP011501201.1:0-13850 GCA_009831015.1 Picea engelmannii | reverse complement strand
CTTGAGGATGGTAGGGTGTTGACTTTATGTGGTAGATGTTATGTTGCTTAATGATTTATTCAATGAGTCTTGATTTAAAATAAGGTCCTAGATCTATGACTATCTCCCTTGGATAACAAAACCTTGAGGATATGCACGCTTGGAGGAATGCAACTACATTTTATTTTGTGGCATCCTTCATGTACTTTACTTCATCCCAATACATGTTTCTTTTCCCTGATGGAGGATCAATTAGGCCTATGAAGTCGATGCCCCACTGGTCAAATGGTTCCAATAATACTTGGGGATGTAAAAGCATCCCATTCCTCCATGTAGTTTTCCCCATTCTTTGACATTAATACCAATGTGAAGTGTATTGTTGAGCATATCTATGTAGGGTTGCCCAATAATATCCATATTATAAGTTATTATAACTTGTTCTCTTGGATGCATAATGTACTCCACATGGTTCATCATGAAAAGCATGGAGGATATCATGCACCTCATCTTCTTGTATGCATCTCCTCGAAATTTGGTTTGGGAAAAGTTTGTAAAAATAGCCTGCAACCCAAGTGTAGGCTGAAATTTTTTGAACAATATTCCATCTCTCCCTATATGATAAATATTGAGGGAACTTTCCTGTATTCAGATAATTTTCTATATCAACAAAGCATGAGGTTTGTGTTGATATGAAAAATAGGTTCTCATTTGGAATTCATTCATTGATCATGTATTCTTTAGTAGGACTAGTTAATCTGGATAAATAATGATCCAGGTGGATATTGATGGCCACCCAACTTCTCCAACTGGCTCAAAATAGTTTTCTGGCAATTTTGGCAATTTACTATTTTTAGCAGTTTTTAACTTCTGGGGCCATTTTGAGGGCCCAAATGAAGGTTTTTTGAGATCGAGGTTCTCAATGATAACCTATGGCATGGTTGAGACCCCACGATTAATCTCCTCGATGATACCGTTCCAATGGGCTATCACATGCCTAAAAGAGAGATTGTATGCAAAAGTTACAACCTCAGGAAGTTAATGTACTAACTTACCCAAACGAGGCCCGCATGAATTTTGGCGCTTCATCTCCTAGGGTTAGGTTTTTGGATGTCTAGGGTTTTTGGCATTATTTTTATTGTAAAAAATTCCTTCAGAGCCTCATTGTAATCATATTCTTGTGAATGAGCACAACCATCACATCTCTTCTCAGAGATAAGCTGCCACCATTTTAGCAAGCTTGTTTCTGCTGCATTTTACAGTTTCAACTTATTTCCTTATTGAATAGAAAACCAGTTTGACTGTATCTCTATTATTTTGTGTTAAGTACCTTTTAATAATATGTATTCATTTCATTCCGCTCATAAAATCCAGTTCAGTGGTATCAGAGCAGTCTTCTCCTTGTCTTCTTAATGCATGTCCCCAACGAGGTTGCAGTACAAAGAGTTGGGTCTTGAGCTTGTTTTTCTTGAGGACAAAATTTCTTGCACACCCGATCGACCTCTCATGGCAGGAGAAAATAAAGATGACGGGACAGGAGATCCTTTCAAATTTTTGATTGAGGAATCCCTCACGCAACAGAGGAGCGAGATGATGGATAGTTTCGCACAAATCCTTCGAAAGCTACCAATAGGCAACGCATCTTCTTTGAACGGAGGTGTCACCCCCTTCAAGGTACAAATAAACTTCGATATTCCTATATTTGAAGGTCAGATAGACGTAGATGTTTTAGACAAGTGGTTGAATCTACTAGAAGGGTATTTTTCTATCCATAACTTTTCGAATAGAGAAAAGATTACTTTTGCGCTCCTCAAAGTCATTCCCCATGTCAAATATTGGTGGGAAACATTATGTGAGCAAAAGGAAATAGAGGAACCCTCATTATTTACAGTCACGGCCACCTGGGAATCCTTTAGGGATGATATTAAGGAACAATACTACCATGTCAGAAGTTATGATGACTTGTATACCAAATGGACCACATTGTGGCAAGAAAGAGACCAACCAGTGCTAGATTTCACAAATATCTTCCATACCTTGCGCACCAAGCTAGGTATCAAAGATTCAGAGCAACATCTGGTGCTCAAGTATCGCAGTTCTCTGCATAGATACATATAGACTAAAATGGAATTTCTAGACATCTCATACTTGGGTGCGACCTATCAATATGTCATCAAAATCGAGCAAAATATCAAAAAAAAAATGCGACAATTTGGGCCTGGGAATCCCTCACAACAAAATCCAGGAAAGGGTGGTCCCAACCCACAGAAAAAAGGACAGAGAAAATATGGACATTATCAGGAAAACCAGTCCAAGCCGCTAGCAAATAAGGACACTAGAAAGACAAAGAAATATACTGGGAAGTGGTGCGACTTCCATAAGATCCCTTGGAATAAAACTATTGACTGCCGCTCAAAGAAGTCGTTGGTGGCCGAAGTGAAAGCCTCTGAATTAGATGTGGGTTCTGACTCTGATATAGAACTAGAAGTGGGAATATGAATCATTGACATGGAACCTAGTGCCACCATTGCTACCACCAAGCTCCAGCATGGTGAACCAGAGGAGCCAGAAGAAGGAGAGCGCCTCTTCCATTCACATATGTGGTTAAAATGCACCCCGCTGCACTTCATCGTTGATAGAGGTAGCCAAAAGAACCTCATCTCAGCAAATGTCATCAAGCAGTTGTCCCTATCAACAACACTGCACCCACAACCCTACACCATTGGATAGCTCTACCAAGGAAGTGATCTCCACGTCAACCAGTAGTGTCGAATGTCATACGGTATAAAGCCCTTCAAAGATGAGGTATTGTGTGATGTTTCTCCTCTCAAAGTTTGTGATGTTCTTTTGGGAAAACCTTATTTATGGAAACATCATGTTGTATATGAGTATAGGCCTCGTAGTGTTATTATTACTTTGAACAGGAAATTGTACAGGATACCCGAGGCAGTCCCACCTAGTTCTATTTCCTTGATCTGTGCTAAGCAATGCAGGAAGGTCATCTCTCAGATGGGGTAGTTTTTCTTCTTCATGATTCACTCTCAAAATAAGAGAAAGATCACAACCACATCCAGGGTCTCTGCGACCGACCTCTCCACATAGTAGAAGAAAGTAGATAAGGTCGTGGAAGAATACTTGGATATCTTCTCCTCACCTACCGGGGTACCTCTGCACTTTCAAGTCAAGCACCCCATCGATATGACCCCTGACGCACCGCTACCCAATGGGCCAGTTTATCACCGCTCTCTGTTAGAGAATGAGAAGATCAAGCGACAGATCCAAGAACTACTCCACAAGGGGCACATCCATCCCATCTCATCACCTTGCGAGAGCCCATTCATGCTGGTACAGAAGAAATATGGAACTTGGAGACTCTGCATTGATTAGCGGGATGTGAATAAAATCAGAGTAAAAAAATAGTACCTGATTCCTCAAATAGACGACCTCCTTAATCAACTCATAGGGGCCAAATACTTCAGTAAGATTGATCTGAAGTCTGACTACCATCAGGTCCCGATAGAATAGACAGATGTATGGAAGACCACCTTCAAGTCAAAGGAAGGCCTTTTTGAATGGTTGGTCATTCCCTTTGGTTTGACAAATGCGCCAGCCACTTTCATGAGGTTGATGGACGATATCCTGCGACCATTTACCAATAATGTTTTAGTGGTGTATCTGGATGACACTTGCAACATATTCAACAGGTTCTGCACACCCTGTGACAACACAAGCTATACGCCAACTTGGAAAAATGCTCCTTCGGCATGGACAAGGTCCATTACCTGGGATACATCGTTGATCAGCATGGCGTACATGTGGATCCAGCCAAGATCCAAGTCATCCGTGACTAGCCAGCCCCAACCATAATCACTGACCTCTGGAGCTTCTTGGGCCTTGCCAATTTCTACCGCAGGTTCATGTTGGGATTCTCCCATATTGCATGGGCCCTCATCCAAATAACCAGGGGTGGTGGTAAGGCAAAATTTGCGTGGGGCCAGTCCCAAAAACAATCATTCGATAATTTGAAGCAGTGCTTGTGCTCAGCCCCAGTACTTTCACTCTCAGACCTACAAAAACCCTTTGAGATTGAGACAGATGCTTCTGACTATGTTCTGGGCATCGTTCTCACTCAGAACGACCACCCCATGGCCTATCATAGTGAGACACTATGAGATGATGTTCGTAAGTACCCTACTTACGAAAAATAAATGTACTCCATTGTGCAAGCTTGTCGCCAGTGGAGACACTACATTCTTGGGAAGGAGACAGTCATCCACACTGATCATAAGCCACTGCAGTTCATGCAGACACAAGGAAAATTGCAGAATGACCGTAATCAAAAGTGGTCCACATATTTGCAGCAATTTCACCTCAACATCAAGTATAAAATAGGAAGCACCAATCACATCGTTGATTACCTCAGCAGACCTCCAGTCATGACACTCACCATGGTGCTAGACTCTTGCAACCATGAGACCTCTGGATGGCCCCAACTCTATGAGACAGACCCAGACTTTTCCACCACCTACCAAATGTTGGGGGAAAACGTAGTTGTCGATAATTTCCATCTCCAGGATGGGTTGTTGTGTCATCTGGGCCATATCTATGTTCCATCAAGCGAGTGAGAGAAGATAATCTGGGAATCCCACTATAGTCGGGTGGTAGGACACTTCAGTGTCGAAAATATAGTGGAGATGCTATAGAAACATTTCTACTGGCCAAAACTTCGACAGGAGGTCAGCAAGTATATCATTTCCCTACCTGCGTGATTGCCAAGCCGACCACTAAGAAATAGGGCCTGTACACCCCTCTTCCTACTCCTAACAAACCATGGTAATCCATCTCAATGGACTACATGTTGGTCCTCCCTTCCACCAAGTGGGGAAACAATTGTGTTTTTGTGGTTTTTTATCTCTTTTCTAAGGTGGCGATTTTGGTTCCCTCCAAGAAGAACATCACAACAGAGGCCACTGCCAAGATCTTCTTTGAAAGAGTCTGGGTACATTTTGGAATCCCACAAACCATTGTCTCATGTAGGGACGGTCAATTTCTCATCACATTCTGGTCGAGCCTCTGGTCACTGCTGGACACCAAGCTCACCAAATCCACGACCTTCCACCCTCAGACAGATGGCCAAACTGAGGTCATAAATCAAATGATTGTGCATATCCTTTGCATGTATAATTCACAAAACCCTCTCACATGGGATGAGAGACTTCCCTATGTCTAGCATAGCTACAATCGATCCCTTCATATCTCAACCGGCCACATCCCCTTTCAAGTGGGGTTGGGATTCCAACCATTGGGTCCCATAGATGTTGCACTTCCCCTTGCGGTCACCTCGACTGAATCATCTCCTGCTCCAACTGAGGATAAAAAATCCACCTGATTCATTGAGTGGATCCAGCACATACGCTAACAGGTTCAGGATATCCTATATAAGTCTAATGACAATTACAAACAACGCCATGATCAACATCGAGTGCCACATAAGTTTTAGGTGGGCGAAAAAGTTTGGTTTCACTTGCAAAAAGAACACCTTAGAGGACCCCGTAGGAAGATTCTCCCACTCCGTTGTGGGTCGTACACCATCACCAAGGTTGTGGGGGATAATTCTTTTCATCTCACCATTCCTCCTTTCCTTGGCCTGCACCCATTGTTCAACGTGGATCTCCTTCACCCTTATTTCCCACCATTATTGGACACCTCAAAAGTAGTAGAACAACTGACACCAACAGAGCTCAAACCTAACTACATACAATAGGAATCCAATGATAATATTGTGGATGCATAGATCAAGGTCACTCGATAGCAAAGGATCCAACTTTATCAAGTTGTCAAAGCAGGGAAACTCCTGCACCAAGGCAAGTGGCTTACCCAGGGCCAAATTCAACAGAAATTTCCTCATCTGATGGGGGACCTCAATGAAATGGAGACCATTGCTTCCTAAGGAGGGAGGATTGATCCAAGTGGATATCAGTGGCTACCCACCTTCTCCAACTGGCTCAAAACAATTTTCTGGCAATTTTGGCAATTTACTATTTTTAGCAGTTTTTAACTTCTCGGGCCATTTTGAGGGCCCAAATGAAGCTTTTTTGAGATCAAGGTTCTCAATGATATACTATGGCATTATTTATGCCCCAAAATTAATCTCCTTGACAATACCTTTCCAACGGGCTATCACACGCCTAAAACAAAGATCGTATGCAAAAGTTATGACCCTGGGAAGTTAATGTACTAACTTACCCAAACGTGGCCCACATGACTTTTGGCACTTCATCTCCTAGGGTTAGGTGTTTGGATGTCTAGGGTTTTTGGAATTCCTATTTATTGTAAAAAATCCCTTCAAAGCCTCATTGTAATCATCTTCTTTTGAATGAGCACAACCATCACATCTCCTCTCAGAGATAAGCCACCACCATTCCAGCAAGCTTGTTTCCGCTGCATTTTACAGTTTCAGCTTATTTCCTTATTGAATAGAAAATCATTTTTACTGTATCTCTGTTATTTTGTGTTAAGTACCTTTTAATAATATTTATTCATTTTGTTCCCCTCATAAAATCCAGATCAAATAATATGCAACTACATTTTGCTTCTTAGGATTATCAAGAATTCTTAGATCAAACTGTTGTAATAACAAAAACCATATAATAATTCTACCATTAACATAAGGTTTATTCATCAAATATCTAATGGCATCATGATATGTATGTACAAAAACTTTATACCCTGTATCATAATGTATGAATTTATTGAGAGCATGGATGACGACTAAAAGTTATTTTTCTATAACAGTGTAGTTGAGCTCTACACCAGCCAAAGTTTAACTTATGAAATAAATTGCATAGGGTTTATTGTCTTCATTTTGTCATAATATTTCTCCTACAACCTTTTCTTATGCATCAATGTGAAAGTGAAATGGAAGAGCCCAATTGGGACCTTGTAGGACAGGAGCAGTGGAGAGTTTCTCTTTTATTGTCTCAAAATCTTGTTGGTAGTTAAGGGTCCAATAATAATATACAACTTTGGATAGTAAGGTAAAGAGAGGAGAAGCTATCTTATTGAAATCCTTGATGAATATTCTATAGTTTCCTTCATTTCCAAGGAAACTTCTAATATCTTTTGGTTCCAAAGGTGTAGAAAGTAGGGAGATGATTTTGATTTTGTTTTTGTCCACTTCAATCCCTCTGAAGGACATACGATGTCCTAAAGAAATCCCTTCATTTATAATCATATTACATTTTTCATTGCTAAGTTATAGGTTCATTTCTCTACATACTTGAAGAACTTTGTCTAAATTATCTAAGGATTCATCAGAAGACTTTCCATAAGGGGTAAAGTCGTCCATGTAGATATCAACTTTGTTGTGAATGAGTTCTGAAAAGATGTTTAGAATTTATCTTTGGAAAGCGGATGGGGCATTACATAGGACAAAAGGTAAGACTCTGTAAGAAATTTTTACCGAGGGACAAGTGAAGGTGGTGTTGTCCTGATCTTCAAGACTTATCTGAATTTGGTATTTTCTGGTAGGCTTGTTTATCTCTCAGTAATATACACATATCCTTAATTTCCCATTCTTATTTGGAACAATAACTAGAGGAGAAACCCATTCATGGTCTGAGATTGGATTTATGAATCCATGTAACATCCTGAGATTTGAGCCCCATATTACATAATGTATTTTTTAAATGCTGAGAGGCCAGAGTGCCCAAACAATTAAAAGGGGATAGTGTGCCTAAGAAATGTAATGTTCTCATCATTATTAATAATAAATACATCGTTGGCTGCTAGATGGACAAGGAATATATTTATAGGGGGCTATGATTCCACAAGAGAGGGGGCTTGAGGGGCTAAGTGTTTATTTCACTTTTTAATTACCCATTTTTTTAATGGGGGGAATCAGTTACGTGATCTTCTTGGGGGAAGGCCATGAGGTTCTTGATTCCCAAGAATTACATAAATCCATCCTTGGTCTGTTGTGGGGTTTTGTTGTTTCATTCTCTCTCTCACTCATGTTCACATTATTGTTTTGTTGTTGGTTGCCTCACTCGTTCACTCACTCATTCATTCGTTCACACATGCACTCCATTTCTCTCTATTCTCACCTTTCATGGAGATATCACTACATTCATTTATGTCACCCACTCATATTTCCTCATCTGTGTCTTGGATTGGGAAAGGAAGACGAATTGCTAAATACCATCCATGGCATTATTGGCTGTAGAGATTGTTGGTGTAATCCAACCATGATTTGAGGCCCGCATGCTTGCGATGCTTTGGCCTATGTCCAAATTTTCTCATAGCTACGAGTCCTGAGAGTCCCAGCATGGAGATTATGGACCAACTACACTAGATCCCTGGAAGGAGAAGGATAGCCTGAAGGACTCCATGGTAGAGAAGGGAGAGGGTTCATTCTCTTGGGTTGTGAAGGATGGGTAGAAGAGATTTGGGTACTTTGATTGTTGTGGGTGCTGGGAAGCCTATGAGATCTTGAGTGCTGACTGGTTTGGGAAGCCAAATAACATTCTAGAATTGTCCTTGTGGATTCATATCCCTGGATCAAGGGTGACATTATTGTTGAGACTTGGAACAATAGTGTCTACGGTTTTATAAAAGATAAGTGCTCTTTGTTGTGGTATTATTTACCCGTGTATGATTTATTCTATTGTGTATTTATTTATTGTTAAATTCAATATTAAGAGTATGTATGCTTGTTGGTTATGGTTGTGCATGTCGTATTCTTCATTGTTTTTATGTTTAGCATGAATCTTAATCAATGCAGGTGAACCTTTCATGCATCCTTGTTATCTAAAGTTTGAGCAAGGTTCAGATTAGTCCAGAGAAGGGACTTGTGGCTAGCATTCCCGACCTGTGAGTGGTTGGGTACATTACATATTGGTATCAAATCCCAGTTCCAAAACTAAGCCTATATGGGTTGTGTAAATTGATATTGAAGAAAAAGTTTCATAGAGAATTTAAGTTGGAGAATGCCAGAATGTGTTGAGAGAAAGCCTTAATTGGGTTTGAAAGCTCAGAAGTTGTAGCAGTTCAAGAAACCACAATGGTCATACGATCTATTCGGGAAGGGTATGAATCCTTCACAATCGTCAGATATGGGAAAAGAGAACAACAGTTAAACCCTCAAGTCCTTTAGACTTTATTGCTTCGATTTTTTTTTAAGTCTGTGATGATAAGAAGGTAAAATCCCCGAAGCTCTGAAGTCACGGAGTGAATCTATGTCATAGATCACTGGAAGGGGTACTTGACCATTGGATTTGGCCAAGGACAGATCTGGGCCATTGGATCAAGAACATATAAGGAGGTGAGGAACAATGGGAAAAATCATATCCCAACCATCAGATCTGCGCATGAACAAGTGTGAGTCATAGATCTCACAACAATTCGTAGGTTTGGAACTCCAGGAGAATAAATCCCTTAAGTTGTTAGGAAGAAAATCTCTCGAAGTCCTGAACTTTGGAGTAAATCTGGACCGTTCGTGTTCGGAGACACTTGTCTGCAGAGTAGAAAGTATTCACGAATTCTATGTTTAACAGTTCATTGGTTGGGTGGTGTTCAACAGTGAAATCCTCTAAATACCCAGAGAATCATAGTGACGCGGCATGATGATGTCACCTAGAATGACGTAGATCTGTTCAAAAATTCGACAGTTCGAGAGATTTCCATTTTTTTGTTACAATAAGTGTCGAATCTTGAAGCTCTGGAGTGCTGAAGTATTAAATCTCCGGAGAGCGGTGGTTCAGGGAATCAACCACTTCGGCGTTCAGGGGGAAATTTTGTGTTGTGTTGCGAAATTCCCCGAAGCCCAGAGTCCCGGAGCTCCTAATGACCGCAAATATCAGCAGAAAACCTGGACCGTTTATCCTTGAACCCTTCAGGGGTTCTTTGGTTCGACGTTTGGAGGAATTGTAATGTGATTCTAGGAAATCGTCTGAAGCCTGAAGCCCTGAAGGCCTAGAAAGCTGGAGTGAAGTGGCAGGATGACATCACCTGGGGTGATGTGGACCTACCTTATGTGTGCCACGTGTCATCTTGTTTTAGGGTTTCAACAGACCTTTTGGGTCAATTAGAGCTTGGCACGTGTCACTCGTATAATGGGCCACATATCATCTCTGTGGTTGTGCCACATATCACTCCCCTGGTGCATAGTTATTGATGAGACTTTGAAAGTTCAAAGGTTCGAGAGTTTTCAGGTGTGATGTAGTAAGAACCTCTGAATTCCAATGCTCTAGAGCACTGGAGTAGTGATACTCCAAATGTCCTCTCTGGGAGCTCACCATTTCGGCGTTCAGAGGGAATGTAGTGTGATGAGGGTGAAACCCCAGAAGTCCAAAGTCCCGAAGCTACAGATAGGAACTTTTCATCCAAATGTAGAGTCATAGCTATGGTCACATGTGATTGAGAGCTGAAGGAAAAAAGGATAATGGCCTAATTTTTGTTTTTTAAGAAGGAAAAGTGTTAAGGAAGTATTTGGCCTGCAGTTTCGAGATGTGGTCATTTGGGAAAGTGATTTGAAAGAAGCTCTTGTACAGAATTGAATTCTTTACCATCCAAGGGATAACATGGAATATATATATATATATATATATATATACTTCATGAGTTGAAAGGACATGTAGCATTGTTGACAAATTTTGTTTATCATATGCTTAATTCTAACAAAATGGTCACTTGCACATTTTGTAGAGTTAAGGGGTTTAAACATATCAGTTAAAAATGTGTATTCAAGAAATGGAAGAAGGAGAGGAATCTTCCAGCCATGATAAAGAGGTCCAAGGTTAGAATATCAGAGTTGGTAATGCAGAGACAGAATCCAATGGACACAAAGGCCGAGGGGATCAAGAAACATTGATAGAAACTGTGAGAGGCATAAAAATAGAAGTGCAAAGCTACAAGGAAGACAATGAGAGGCTACTGAGAGAGAAAATTCAGATAAATGCCCGAGTGTTGCAGAGCTTAAATTGGTTGCATAGACAAACAAAGAATGGATCAAAGCAAGAGGAAGAAGGTAGGTATCATGAAAGAAGAGATGATAGTGGAAGAGCTGGTTATTTCAGGAGTGCTAGCAGAGCTCATAGACATCACTCACCTCCTTACTCGGCAAGAAAGTTTTATGCATCTGAAGATTCCATAAGTAGTCCAGAGGTGTATCATGTTAGGCACCAAACAAGAAGGCATGAATTGGACAATTTTCAAAGAGAGTTGAGGAAGCTTAGGCCACCATCCTTCGATGGTGAAAGAGAAAGGGAAGATGATGTTTAAGCATGGTTTCTTGGACTTGGGAGATATTTCCAATTGCATAACTATTCATCAAACCTAGAGTCCATAATTGCCGCCTACCTTTTACATGGGAAAGTTTCAATGTGGTGGGACCAGTTGAAGCAAGTTGAACATATTAATGAGAATAAGATCATTTGGAAGCAGTTCAAAAAGTATTTCCAGAAGGAGTACCTCTCAGAGCATTTCTATGACAAGAAAATGCAATAGTTCTTTGAACTTAGGCTAGGAAGCATGACTATGGACGAATATGAGAAGAAGTTCTTAGGGTTGTTAAAGTATATCGGGTTCATAAATGATGAAAAGGTTAAAATACAGAGGTTTTTTAGTGGAGTTCCATTCTTTTATAAAGAAAATATTCAGTATGATGAGCCAAAGACATTGAATGAGACCATTAGGAAGGCTAAGTACCTGTATGATCAAAGCTAGGGCAGAGAATCCATGCAGAAGTATTAGAAGGATAAGAATAAGGAGAAGTGTGATCATAGGAAGAAGGGATTCAAGCATCCTTTCAATAGAAATGATCCTAATAAAAATCATCAAGATTAGTATGCCAAGGATGAATCCAAGAAAGAAGACTCCTTGGGAAAAAAAAAAGACCACCAATCCAATGTTGGGGATGCAAAGAAGATCACATGTACAAGGATTTCCCACACATAAAGGACAGAGTGAAGACCATGCACAACATCCAATAGGATACAACATTCAAAGACATGAGAAGAATTTATGTAGCCTTAGATGATAGACAAGAAGAATACCAATCCAACATGATTGAGGTGGAAGGAAAGATCATAAATCATTCCGTTTCTATTTTAATTGATTCAGGAGAAAGTCCTTGTTACATTGATCCTAAAATAGTGGATAGATTACATTTGGAGAAAAGTGATCTTGATAAATCAAGTTTGTTCCAGCTAGCCACTGGGACCAAAAGGATAATCCATGATATGGTTAGAGGTTGTTCCATAAGTCTTAATGGTGTGAACACTAGTGTTGATCTAAAGATAATACCATTGGGGTCTTGTGATATTATAATTAGAATGGATTGGTTGGACAAGCATCATGTTGTCTTAGATTGTCATAGAAAGACATTTACATGCATTGATGGAGATGGAAAACAAAGCACTATGAAAGGAATTCCAAGACCCATCTCTATAAGAGAGATTTCAGCTTTAGAACTGAAGAGATGTTTCAAAAAGGATGTCAATTGTAAGCAGCCCATGTGGAGGAGCCAAAAAAGAAAAAGGGGCCTAGCCTTGAAGATTTCTCAGCACTACAAGAATTTAAATATGTATTCCAAGAAATACCAGGGTTGCCACCAAAAAGGGAAATATATTTCTCTATTGATTTAGTGCTAGGAGTTTCCCCAGTGTCAAAAAAACCTTACCAAATGAGTAGACCGGAGTTAAAAGAATTACAAATGCAGTTGGAGGAATTGTTGAAGAAAGGGTACATACACCCAAGTATTTCACTTTGGGGAGCACTAGTACTCTTTGTCAAAAAGAAATATGGGACCTTGAGGCTATGTATTGACTTTCGACAATTGAATAAGTCCAGTGTGAAGAACACGTATCCTCTACCCAGAATTGATGACCTCTTTGATCAGCTAAGAGGAGCAAAGATATTTTCAAAGATAGACTTGAGATCAGGATACCATCAGGTAAGAATCAAGGAATAAGATATCCATAAGACAACCTTCAGAACTAGGTATGGTCATTATGAATTTGTAGTGGTTCCATTTGGATTGTCCAATGAAACAACTATATTTATGTTCTTAATGAATGGCATATTCATAAATTATGTGGATAATTTTTTCATAGCATTCATGGATGACATAATTTTCTATTCTAAGTTTGAATAGGAGTATGAAAATCACCTAAGACTGGTATTGCAAGTGTTGAGAGAATAGCAGTTGTATGCCAAGCTGAGTAAGTGTTATTTTTACCAAGAAAAAATCCATTACTTGGGGCACATTGTTTCAGAATATGGTATAGCAGTAGATCCTGAGAAGATTGAATCCATTAGAGGATGGATAACACCCAGGAATGTTGCAGAAGTCATATATTTTATGGGGTTAGCTGGTTACTACAGAAGGTCCATAGTAGAGTTCTCTAAGATTTCTCATCCCATCACTTATTTTCCAAATAAGGGAATTAAATTTGAATGGACATCTAAATGTGAAGAGAACTTTAATCTGTTGAAGGAATTACTTACTAGTGCACCTGTGTTAAAGATTGTTGACCCAAATGAAAGTTTTGTGGTATGCATAGATGCATGTAAGTAAGGGCTTGGTGGATTCCTCACTCAAAATGGACATGTCATTGGTTATGAGTCCATAAATATTAAAGAACTTGAGAGGAACTATACCACACATGAATTGGAGCTTGTTGCCATTGTTCATGTATTGAATATGTGGAGGCATTATCTCATGGGAAAAATATTTGAATTGAGAACAAACCACAGTGGTATGAAGTATATTTTTGAACAACCAACTTTGAATGCCAGGAAAACAAGATGGATATAATTTTTAAGTGAATATGAATTTGATATCAAGCATATCAAAGGAAAAGAAAATAAATTTG
>WSFP011501194.1:0-13850 GCA_009831015.1 Picea engelmannii | reverse complement strand
TTTATTTTTACTGTCCATATACTGTGTATTGTTGATGATCACTTGAAGAAAGATTAATAAGGTTTTAAAAGGAATAAAATTGTTTAAGCTCATAAACAACTGATTCACCCCCCCCTCTCAGTTGTTTTTAGTATTTCCAACAAAAAGATCGTTTAGTCTCATTCCACAACCACCTTTTTAGTAAATAGAAGCCTTTAAAAACAACACTGAATCTAAAATAAAATCAATTTATTTATTTATATAAAAACCAATAATAGTCTGGGTGTTTAGGGCCTTGGTCTAGGTGTGGCAAGTAAATTCTCAAATGCCATCAAAAAACAGGACCGGGAATTGACTAAAGAGTGATAAGTCCAGTAGTAGCGAGAAGTATATGGTGGGAAAATGCCTCTAATATGTGTCAACCACTAGATAAATCTTATTTAAGTGTTGACACATCCCCTCTCATTTGGATCAATGGGTGGACATGGAATATGGGACTTTGGTAGAATTGGTAGATCCTTGAGGACACCTCTTCTCTAAGATTTTGGTTGCATTATAAAGTCTTGTATCTCCTACCTAACACATAATATTGACCCATGACTATTCAAACCAACTATTGATTGTGAATTGACATCCTTATTGGCCTTTCTTAGGTTACACATAGTTGACTACAAGTGGGAAGTACTTGTGGTACCTGAGGAAGATAGTAGATCCCAGTCTCAATTCCCTTATAGGTTTCTTGTATTCATGAGGGAGATTTCACCTTGGGTGATTGTTTCATAAAAGGTTACTATGACCATCTCTCACACCTTCATTAGTTGGCCTTAAGACTCTTCACCCAAAGGGTTGGTTTTTGCAAGGATATTTTTGTCTCTTCACTGATTGTGGGCTCAGGGATTTCATCACTCTGAATTCATATTCTTCGAAAGAGTGTGTTTTCTTATGGTTTATCTTTAGGGGTTTTAGTGGAGTGTTGATTGGTGTCCCACTTAGTATCCAGTAGGTTTGTGATTTCTCTCTCTCCCTGATTTAAAATGGATCCAAACAATAAAATAGTTCTAAGAATCAATATCCATGATCTCTACGTCTGTTAAAGTCTTGAAAACAAACTCACAAGGAATAATCCTTCTGCATTTTTAAAGAGGTGGTACTCATCTATATGAATAATATACATAATTAAAATAAAACTTGACAATGGACCAGGTTTATTCTAATAAAACAAATACTCGTAAAGAAAGAAAGGCTTGAGAAAGTACCATGCTCTGTTCCAATGAATATTTACAATATCATACAAGACTTAAGAATATTGTACAAACTGTAATGTAAAATAAAATAGGAATCCTCACAAGAAACATTTCTATCATAGCTTAAAGCTGACAATATCATTAGGCGGAATGAAAGTAAATTGCCACATATGCAAATAAATTAACTTGATATTTCATTGAGAATTTAAAAGAGTTGTGGACACACACTTGAAAATTTCATCTCAAAACTCAAATTCTGAAAAATCAATAATCATGTATCCCAAATAGTTCTCTGGGAACCTAAAAAAATATATATAATTGTCTTTAAAAATGCTTATAATATTCTGAAATGTAAAAGGCATTTGTCCAAACGGACTGGGATTAGGGCTCCCATGGACCATAAATAGAAGTAAGACCTGGAAGAAACAAAGGAAGATAGTTAGAAATTGATCTTCGGTTTTCACATATCATGAATCAAATAAGACTGAGGGATTTCTAACTGAGAGTAAGAAAAGAAAAGGAAGACCAAATGTAACAGATGCTTGACTTACTAAGAAGCAAATGTTTTCTCTCTCCCTCTTTTTGTGTTGAATATTGATACATATATATCTTTCGGCTTGAATTTTTGTGATGTAATATATTTTTGTTAGTTATTCGGGATCAATTATCTTCAATAATGACTTTTTGAACCAATCTTTGATATATTCTTTTAATGGTCGAGTTGTTATGTTTCACATCATCCAAAGCGAGTATAATTCTTAAATCGATTTTTTTATTATAAAATGTCAATGAATATTTAAATCCCTTTGTAAATGTAAACATAGATATACGTGCCTCAATCTGGGACTCACTTTAGACGTTCATGAACTTCTTTTAATAAACTATTTTACAAAAATGATTTGTTGGCAAGATAAAAATAGTCTCGAATGTAATTTATATTTTTGGGCCTAATAGTTGTCATTACAACCATGAAAACCACTTCCAAATTTTTCTTCATGTCTCTATATTTCCAACGAGCTCTTGTTTACTGAATTTGGGCTCCGGGATTAAAAGTTATGACTTCTAGAAGATAGAGACTCAACAATCATTGATCAATTCTCCAAATGAATCTTGGCCCTTGATTTAAAAATCCACCTTATTTATCCCACATGCATTGTGGGAGGGTACTAATTACATGTTTATAAATAAATTGACATCTCATATAATTTGTGTGTGAAGTAGGGAGATCCATGGAACCTTGCATAGTTTGTGCATAATATAGCTTTTGGTTGCCACCTCATTGCCCAATTATCATGCCAAGTCACTACCCAATAATTTGTGTTCCACTCGTACCATCCAAGTGTCATCCGGGGGTAGGTCCACTTCACTACCATGTGTCCCAATATGCCAAATAAGTGGGGTGGGGAATAAAACTTAGAAAAATATATGAGATAGGAAAATAATTTCACGAAATAATATATCGGGAAAATAAACTAAAATATGTGCAAAGAAATAGGAAAATGCATGTGTGTGGATAAATACAAGAGTGTAACACTTAGTAAATCTTATTAAAAATAGTTTGGTGAATAATCTAAATGTGTACAAAGGATGGTATGTGGGAGGGAATTTTCGCACAGTAAAACCGAGTAAATCTTGAAAAATAAACTAAGTGTTGAAACACATTGAAACACCTTAGTTGATGTGTGGAGGGAGGTTTGGTTGTGCAGGAGTAAGGATTATGCAGAACTAAGGATATGCAAGATTATCCACACAAGAGAGGATAGAAAAATGAATAAGTATGGAGGGTTAAGAGAGTTATGGAAGATGGAAAAAATGATTAACTATGGAAAGTAGGGAGAGTAGACATGAGTGAGGTCATTTAGCATAAGTGAAAATGACTAAGTGTTGGGGGTATCACAGAATGTGGAAGAAAATTTGCATATCTTGGGCATATGACCTCTATTTTAGATTGCGTAAAATGTTGAACGAAGCTAATACATAGGGCTATTCAGTGAGAAGATGGACACGAACCATTTCCTTCTTTCAGTATATTTTTATTTTCTTCTCTTTTTTATGAAAAGAGAAACCATCCTCGTTGGCCTTTCGTGAAGAAGAACTGCAATACTGAAATTGATTATGAATTCTTAAAACTTGTTGGATCTTCATAATCAATAGGTGAAGGGTATTTGGCACTCTCCAAATTTGAAAATTTTGGTTCCCATTTGGAAGAGGCATTGGTTCAAATACGCACCCGAATCCCCTAGTTGATGGGTGTTATGAAAACACATCAACATTCAGATTGAAATGTGGGACAATGACCCTCGATGGGTTGCTGAGAACATCATATCAAGACCAAATGCCTTATCCATTGGTCTATAGAGTCATTCCCAAACCATTATTTTGATCTAGCAAATGCTTATGAGGTAAACTTTACTTAAAGACAAAATTATATACATGAGAAAACAAAAATCTTCCTATCCTAACCTACTTGGAGAGAACGACTACTTTCAAGTGTAAGTGGACTTCCAATATAGCCATGTACATAACCAACTCATCTGATTACTCCAATATATGATTAATATTTTTCTTTCTTTGGCCATGTTTCAACGACATTCTCCCATCATAAAATGATCAGGCTGCCATGGTGAGGCTGCAAAAATAAATTGTTGTTGAACATCTATGGAGAACTACAGGGTTGTATTTTGTTGTTCACCAACAATCGCATTGTCTTCAAAAATAAAATATACTACCCATGGAACATCTTGTTGCAAATTCCTTTTCCTTTTGATACTGGAAAGATCTCTTCTTCATTAAACTCTACTCCAGAGGAGAAATCAATAACTTGAAGGTTTAATCTAAATTGATAATGGTTATCATCACTTTTGTTGATCCCATGTTGGCATTCCTCTTTCGACTTTGTATAAACCAACTATATCCATTGAGAACCTACTGAAACATTTTCACCATTAAACTCATTGTCAACATTACTCTCAGATTGAGCATATGAAAGGTTAGGATTTCCCTTCCATGGAACATGCGGCGAATGGTATTCTTCTTGAATTGGGACATTAGGTTTCTCACTTTTATCTTTAGGAACATAATCTGATGTAGAGAAATTTTTGCATCTTTCATCAGATTTATCTTCTACATCCTTTTCTCCATTTTTTTGAAACAATATTGGAAAGTTTAAGAGATCAACACCACTTCCATGAATATTTTCTTCAATGTCTAAAGCTCATTGCATTAACTCTTTCCAGCTACACTTTCCTTCTTGCTTTAATAAAAACCTCAAATTCATGGGCAAAGCGTTTTCATAGCAACTAAAAATGATGACATCATTTGGAAAAAATTCTTGAGGAATCTCATGGACTTTCATAAATCTAAAAGTGAAATCGTTGACTTTCTCTTTCTCATCCATTCGGATTTCAACCAGTTTTAAGAAAAGAGAATATGGATCTTCCCTCGGGAAATATTTCTCAAAAAATAAATTTTCTAATATGTACCAACTAGTGATGGTTCTAGGGAGCAATGAATAAAACCGCTCACTAGCATTTCCTTTTATATTTAAGATAAATAATTGGTATGCAACATCATCTTATCCACATTATAGATATCACAAACATGATCAAAATTAATCAAATTCTTCTCCGCGTCCTCTAAAGTATTTCCGAAGAACATGGGAAATTTGTCCATGGAAATATTTGGCATGGGATGAACCTCTCTTTGCAAATTGAGGGGACTTATGTGCAACCATTTCTTTCTTTGAGGACCTTGTCCCTTTACTGTAACTTGAACAACTTTTGTTGGCTTTCGTGAGGAAGGAAAAATATCATCACAACGTGAAAGAAACTCTTTGGGGGAGTCGTTATATAGATCTTCTTGCAATTCTGGAATCTTTTTGGTGGATTTGTGAGGGCATATTTCTTCATAAACTAGAGTTTTAATAATGGAGTCGCCAAGGAGCTTATACTATCAAATCTTGGATGCTTCTTTGATTCTCCGAAAATTGGCATAACCAGCTTGTGGTCAAAACTCCAATAACATATCTACAATGCCACCCGATGTTCCTTGAACGAGGTTTTTAAGAACCCAGTTCATCTTAAATCATTCGGTTGGAAATATGCCAAATATTTTTCCAAGACTTGAACCAAACAACTTCTACTTTTTCAATAATATATGATCCTAAAATAAAAGTATCAATTTTTTTGAAAACAAACCTATCCCCAGTATGGTCTCAAAAAAATGTTGATCTCTAAGACCATTAAAGTCTTGAAAACAACCTCACAAGGAATAATCCTTCCACGTTTTTAAAGAGTTGGTACTGCTCTATATGAATAATATACATAATTAAAATAAAACCTGATAATGAACTAGGTTTATTCTAATAAAACAAACACTCATAAGGAAAGAAAGGCCCAAGAAAGGACCAGGCTCTATTCCAATGACTATTTACAATATCATACAAGACTTAAGAATATTGTACAAACTGTAATGTAAAATAAAATAGGAATCCTCACAAGAAACATTTCCATCATAGCATTAAGCGGACAATATATTTTGGCATAATGAAAGTAAATGGCCACATATGCAGAAAAATTAACATGATATTTCATTGAAAATTTAAAAGAGTGATGGACACACACTTGAAATTTTTAGTTCAAAACTCAAATTCTGAGAAATAAGTAGTCATGTATCCCAAATAGTTCTCCGGGAACCTCAAAAAATACACAATTGTCTTTAAAAATGTTTATAATATTTGGAAAAGTAAAAGGTGTTCGTTCAAATGGACTGGGATTGGGGCTCCCATGGAACATAAATAGAAGTAAGACCTGGAAGAAATAAAGGAAGATAGTTGGAAATTGGTCTTAGGTTTTCACAGATCATGAATCAAATAAGACTGAAGGATTGCTAACTGAGAGTAAGAAAAGAAAAGGAAGGCCAAATGTGAGAGATGCTTGACTTACTAAGAAGGAAATGTTCTCTCTCTCCCTCTTTTTTTGTTGAATCTTGATACATATATATCTTTGGGCTTGAATTTGTTTGAAGTAACAACTTCATGTCAGTTATTCAGGATCAATTATCTTCAATAACAACTTTTTGACCTAATCTTTGATATATTCATTTAATGATGGAATCATTATGTTTCGCCTCATTCGGAGCAAGTATAATTATAAAATTGATTATTTTTAATAAAATATCAATGAATATTTAAATCCATTTGTAATTGTAAACTTAAATATTTATGTCTTAATCTGGGACTCACTTCAGACATTCATGAAGTTCTTTTAATAAACTATTTTCTGAAAACTATTTGATGCCAAGATAAAAATAATTATGAATGTAATTTAATTTTTTTGGCTTGATAGTTATCATTCCAACCATGGAAAACAATTCCAAGTTGTTCTTCATGTCTCTAGAGTTCCAACGAGCTCTTGTTTTCTCAAATTGGACATCGGGATCAAAATTTATGTCCTTAAGAAGATAGAGATTCAACAATCGTTGATCAATTCTCCATGTGAATCTTGGCCCCTGATTTGAAAATCCACCTTATTTATCCCACATGCATTGTGGGAGGGTTCTAATTAGATGTTTATAAGTAAAATGACATTCCTCATATCATTTGTGTGTGAAGTAGAGAGAGCCATGGAACCTTGCATAGTTTGTGCAAAGTATAGATCTTGGTTTCCACCTCATCGTCCAGTCATCATGCCAAGTCACTGCCCAGTACTCTGCGTCAAACTTGTTCCATCCAAGTGTCATCTGAATGTAGGTCCACCTCATTGCGACATGTCCACATCTAATAATTCCACTTCACTGCCATGTGTCCCAATATGCCAAAGAAGGGGGGAGTGGAATAAAACTTAGAAAAATATACGAGATAGGAAAATAATTTCACGAAATAATATGTTGGGAAAATAAACTAAAATATGTGTGGATAAATAAGAAAATGCATGTGTGGAGATAAATAGGAGAGTGTAACACTTAGTAAATCTTAGTAAATCTTAGTAAATCTTAGTAAAAGTAGTTTCAAGTATAATCTAATTTATGATATAGTTGTGCGGAGGTCAGAGTATGCAGAATTAAGTGTGTATGGAGGAAGGTATGTGGGAGGGAATCTATGCACAGTAAAACTCGGTAAGTCTTGAAAAATAAACTAAGTGTTGAAACACCTCGAAACACCTTAGTTGATGTGCGGAGGGAGGTTTGGTTGTTCGAGAGTAAGGAGTGTGCGGAGGTCAGAGTATGTGGAAGTAAGGATATGCATAGTTCTCCACACAATAAAGGATAAAAAAATGACTAAGTATGGAGAGTTAAGTATGGAGTTTTAAGAGAGTTATGGAAGATGGAAAAAATGATTAACTATGGAGAGTAGGGAGAGCAATGAAAATTAATAAGTATGGGGTATGGAGAGTAAGGAAAATGACTAAGTATGGGACAATAGTATAGAGAGGAGTGAGGTCATTTAGCATAAGTGAAAATGACTAAGTGTTAGGGGTATTGCAGAATGTGGGAGAAAATTGACATGTATTGGGCATATGACCTTTGTTTTAGATCGCGGAAAATGCTAAGTATGGGGTATGGAGAGTAAGGAAAATGAATAAGTATGGGATAGTAGTATAGAGAGAAGTGAGTTCATTTAGCATAAGTGAAAATGACTAAGTGTTGGGGGTATTGCATAATGTGGGAGAAAATTGACATATATTGGGCATCTAACCTTTGTTGTAGATTGCATAAAATGTTGGGCGAAGCTGAGACATAGGGATATTCAATAAGAAGATGGACACAAGCAATTTCCTTCTTTCAGTATATTTTTATTTTCTTCTCTTTTCGTCGAAAAGAGAAACCATCCTCGTTGGCCTTTCACAAAGAAGAACTGCAATACTGAAAAGATTTTGAATTCCAGTTTGCATAGTGCTACTTGTGCTCTCCTATAGAATCTCTCTTTGCTTTTCATACACTTTCAAAATGTGTCTCTTCTTCGAAAAGAGATAACATTTTGTTGTTGTGATCATTTGTCTTTATTTATCTAAAAGAGGGACAAGAAGGTTGGATCAAATGGAAGAGTCCTATAGTAATGAGCATTGAGGTATTCAATATCATTTATCGTCAAGAAATTTATCCTAATTCCATTTGTGATAGATATGAAATGCATGTCATTTTGCCTCATTACTTGTGTGAGATCAAAGCATTTCACATTATCTTTCCAAAATAAATTTGATATTTTTTCACCATGCAAAGAATGATTTTCATTAAACCAAGCTTCATCCCCCATCTCTCGGTCTCCTCCCCCTATCAACTTTTATACTTTTGGGTAGTTGTGGTGTTGAACCCTAGATTAATTGGATCTAATGTATCCTTTCTCAATTTTATTATTGATAGTTACTTTATTTTTATTATTTTTTTGATACTTGCACCTTTAAAAATTGCATATTTGGGTTTTGATTGTTATGATATATTAGGAGTTTTCTCGATCTTTAGATTTTCTTATTAGGGTTCAAAGGGACCACATCCTTATTTTCAACCATCACAATTCATATTTTCTTGATTTTTTTTTAACATATCATGCATGAGCTCAAGGGAGTTTGAATATGTAGATTTGCATAGGTTACGTTTTAAAAACTATTTTATTTTTCAATTGATTGTTTTTATTTCATAAGAGTTCTTTTATACTCTTAAATTTGTTATTAAGGGTTTAAAACCCCATCAACAATTTTGTAATCCCGTGTATCATTTTGTTGATTGTTGGATATGTCAAGGGAGTTAAAATCTCCCATATATATTTATTATAGGGTTATAGAACATATGTGAAGTAGTATGATACCTCTTTTAACATTCCTATGTGGGTGTGAAAATCAAAGAAAGTTGTCACACTTTCTAAATTAAGTGTTGAAATAATTAAAATACAATTGTTTTGGTAGTTCATTGGAAAGTGAAAGAGTCTTTCACTCTCAATTTTTGTAACTATAATGGAGCATTCAACCCCCATCTAAACTTGTTTTTTGGTATTTCAGCTACCTTAAATTGTTGTAATAAGACATAAGAAAAAATCTCACTTCATATTTTTTGTAACATACCCAACCCCAAAGTACCATTAAGTAGGTGGGGTATCAATTTTTTTGGTCTTAAATCCCTATTCCTAAAGTCTAATTTGAGCTCACAACTGCATTTTGCTCGTTGAGAGATTTCCAACGACTATACTATTGCTCAATTATGAGTTTAGAGCATAAAGTATGGCCCTTAAAGTTTCTAAAGGGATTTATTTCTCCTACCAAGTCATCGTCCGTACAAGGGACACGATCGTATGGGAATCCCTTGAGTTTCACAACTATTGAGGCATTATGTGCCTCTTTAGCTTGTCGTGTCCTTGAAAAACTTCTCTTGGAGTAGTGTTTTGCACCTCCGTCCTCTTTCTTATCGCACTTGAAGTTTTTCTTCATGTGATCTATTGCATTACCAAAGTTATTTCTCCATGCGATGTGTTCATCGCATCTCTTTCCAACTTCTTGTCAGGCTCCAAACAATTTTCAATTTTTTTTTATTAGATAAATAATTTCCCATCGATGTGATGTCCACCAGACTCAAATGGACATAGTTATTACCCAGTTCTCTTTGTAACACAAAGCTTTCCTTATGCATCGTGCATGCAAGAATCGCTTGAACTTTTTGCATGAGTATGAAGATGAGGTTTTGGGTATGACTCCTAACAATATAATTTCCTAAACCTACAAAGGGACTAAAGGAAAAATCCTATGAAGGGACCCAAGGAAACCCTAGATAGAGTTATCTAGGGGGGGCGGTACACTAAACAAAACATGAGACTGAGATAAGAGTTATCTGGTAGGGATCATACACTGAACAAAGAGGGATGAATATTACACTTGAACAAACCCTAATACTGAGTCAAGAGTTATCTAGGAGGGGTGGTACATTGAACAAACCCTGACATTGGTTCTCTTCATAGACATTATTTCATAAGTATGATGACGAAGAGTGATGAATATTACACTTGAACAAACCCTAAGACCAAGTCAAGAGTTATCTAGGAGGTGTAGTACATTGAACAAACCCTGATATTGGTTCTCTTCATAGACAGTATTTGATAAGTATGATGAGTTCCCCTGGAATAAGAGTTATCTGGGAGGGGTGGTACATTGAACAAACCATGAGATTGGTTCTCTTTGTACACATTCTTTCATAATAATGATGTTTCCATTGGACTAAGAGTTATATGGGAGGGAGTTCCCCAGAGCTAAGACAAGAAATAAACATGGATCACCAACAAAGCCCAAGTTGTTAATAGAAAAAATGCATTTTATTTCCACTTTCCCCCTCCTTTCTAGTTTTGTCCTTCCGATACTCTGGCAAGGTCTACCATCGAATGCTTAATATTTATCAAGCGAGAAACTAGAAAATGGAAAAATTAAGAAGACGGGAAGTTGAAGAAGAGTACTATGGGATATATGCTTGAAGCAAGGCATATCACTTCTTACATATTCTGGGCTATATGCTTGGATCCTGGCATATCACTTCTTACATATTCTTATCTATATGCTTGCTTAAGAGGGAGACTTTGGGCTATATGAAGGAAGATGTTAAGCTTCTTACTTTGCTCTGGGTTATATGCTTGAAGGAGGACATACTCAAATGTCGAGCTATATACTTTCTTAAGAGGAGGAATTTGGGATATATGCTTGAAGGAATACATACTTATATTATTAGCTATATGTTGAAAGCTTCTTAATTTTTTATGGGATATATGCTTGAAGGAATACATACTTAGATTCTGAGCTATACCCTTCAAGGAAGAAATATTGCTTTTGACTTTGGGCTATATACTGGAAGGAAGACATACTACTTATTACTCTTCTATGGGCTATATGCTTGAAGGAATACGCATTTCTTCTTACTCCAGGCTATATGCTTGAAGGAAGACATGCTACTTCTTACTTTTCTCTGGGCTATATGCTTGAAGGAAGACATACTCATATTCTATGTTATATGAAGACCTACTTCTATCTGAGAGCTTTAGATGACTAACAAGGCTAATCCTCCCTTCATTAGATTATGATAAGGAAAAAAAACACCCATACACATAACTACATGTACATGTACTCATACACGCAACTACATGTCCATGTGCACAAAACACAAAAACATGAAAAACTCGATATCATGGCAACTCAAAAACCATCAAGTTAGTAATAAAAAATGAGTTTTATCACTACTTTAGAACCCCTGACGAGGGATAATACCCCAGGAAGAAACCATAAACATTTTTATTTATAAAGTGGTTATTTTACATGTGACATACACGTATATTTATGAGGGCTAGAAGACATTCCCCACCCACCACGCCTAGACATAAAGCTTTAATCCTGAGAGTTATCTAGGGTTTGGTTCCTTGAGAGAATGAGAGATTGGTTCATGTTGGAACTAAGAGGAAAGGCCTAAAACTTGTATGCTAGATGTTATGAGATGAATGCAAGATAAGCATGAAAATTCTTAAATATTATGAGCTAGATGAAGACCTTACCCTCCTATAAAAAGGAAGACAACAACCTGAGGTCATAACAGGTAGGTAAGAAAAGAAAACAACTAGGAGGTCAAACAAGCATGCAACACAACTAGCTAGGAGGAACAACAAGACAATGAGAAAGCATCAGCCACATGACCCCACCACTACCCCTACACACAGAGAATACAACATGCGAATAACCCCCCTGACCCCCTTATATTAGGGGAGAGAAGATAACAAGTAAACTTCAACCACCCATCCCCATCACCACCCTGGGCACTGACCTTTAAGCTTTATATTTTGTTGTGGTTTGGTTCCTTTATATTGAGAGAGGAAGAGAAGACGCCTTGAAGGAGAGAGTTCTTCTTGAAACCAAGAGTAAGAGAAGAAATAAAATTGTGTGTATTGTCGAGGGGTCTGCCTCCTGTTTGGTTTTAAATCAACTGAAACTTAAAACCAAACATCTAAAACTATAGCAGCCTTGAGGCCACTTCTTGTTTGGTTTTATTTGTTTTTTAGCACCTCCACTAACCAATGCTTCCATTGATCAATGATCGAATGAGGGTCGCATCCCACATGAAGATTCAGTTACCATGGATATCTTGTTTCTCGAGCTTAGGGAAAGGCTTCTTCCTAGAAGCCTTCATTCTCAAGGAGTAGCAAGTAAGGGTCAATGTTGCCTCAGCAAAATTAGCCTAAGTGAAGCTTGCTTCATGGTTCTTTTTTCAAGTAACAATCCCATACAAATGGAGGGATTTTATAGGGGGGGGCTTTAGGATCCTCCCTCTGAGATGTCTTCATTCATTTCTTTCACTCTACTGCACTAGAGCTCAAATCATACATTTATTTAAAGTAAAATAAATGTATTCCAATTATATATGACTTTAGATATATAATGTCCATCTCATAGGCTATATTAAGTTTTTTCTTACTTTGTTGGATACATCCACGAGACATAATTAAAGCATTATATTTAGCTGCAAGATAAAATAAACATATATGATATGAACAAGGAAGGGACATGTTTCACTAGTTCACTCTATAAAAAGTGTTTTATGCATCCACGTCCTAATAAATAATTACCAAGGTTATGAACCACATTTGCTACAGTTTTCTTTGTGCACCTATTGAACATGATGGCAAGTGACATAGTTGATCTGATTCCATCTTCCAAAACTATTTTTTCCAAAAATCTAATAATTTGGCGGAGGCTATAATTATTCCTTTCTAAGGTTAAAATAAGTACCAAAAATTGATAAGAGGTATCCCACCACCTTTTGGGTACTAATTCACTTTGTTACAAGTTTCACCTCTTTAGTCGTGAACATGTAATTTTTTCCCTGGGAATGCCAACAAAATTTCTCCCTCCCTTTCACTAGTCATTTTTTTTTTATCGTTAAGGTTCTTTCCATCTATAGCACATATTTCAAGCCTCTAATTGGAGTTTCTCTTTGTGATCCTACATATATACGATCATCTACTCAATCATGCCATGACCATTTAAACTCAAATGTATCAATGCTCATTCTTTCTCATAATCTTTGTTTAGAAAAATGAAAAATCATTATTATTATACACATCATCATGAATGTGATGCAAATTATATGTTATTAATTCAGTACATTCATTATCAATTTGGGTTTGTAGACTTATGAAGCACCAGGAAAAATATATGTAGAACAAATATTAGAGACACACCATTCCAATAAGCTATGAAATAAATTTAATTTGCTTGCTCATCTAATAGTGAACATTCTGAGGTAGAATTGCAAGCTAGGTATATATTTTTACACCCAATAGTACTCCGTGGGATCCACTATGTTAGTCAGATTGATAACCATTAACTTAAAAAAGAAGCAATAGAATAAAAAAAACTAATACATGTGATCAAGGTATCTATCATGGGAAATTGTTGATCTGTGAAGAATGGAAATCATGAATTCCATCAATCTACAAATCTTGACAATCCTTGTCCAAAGAAATAGAAATTAAACCATCAAACAATCAAAGAAGGAACCCATGTTCTCACAAGCATCAACCGAACTACAAGCATGAAATGAAATTGCAAAATCAATTAACTAATCCTTGCTACAAAATTCTATTAAATTGTCTAAGGGAATTGAACTTAATGA